>JAKOGI010000149.1:597500-870000 GCA_029747015.1 Carnegiea gigantea
GAAATACTTTGCTCTCACCTTCTTGGTAATGGCAGTAGAATACTGCATAAGGATAAGGCATGGTGTGACAAGCTACCATCTTTGGAGCAAATACCTCTCTTGGTTCATCAATTATGGTGTAGTTTTTCAAGTGATTGGCACCGGCTTTCGTCATTTGGCGAGTGTTTAAGCCTCTAAACTTGGTCGTTAACATTGATTCCACAAACTCGAGCATGGACTCTAAGGAGGTAGCGCAATACTTGGTTTCTCCTTGTATCGGTTTTAGCTCACACTGTCTAAGTGTATCTTCCATGGCTTTCGCTTGAGGGGATCCTCGAGGGAAGCCAAAGATTCGGAGTAAGAAAGGGAGTTCTGATGCCGAAAAAGGGATTAACTGTGCCTCATCTCTAGGAAGGAGGTGAGGAGGCGTAGAAGAATCACGCCGGAAGTAAACAGACAAGACTTTCCCTACCTTGAGATCTTTAGGGGTGAAGAATACGAATACAGAATTATCCATGTGAGAAGGAGACGATGTTGAGTGACTATGAATATTTTCATGATTAGTCTCCGCCATTACTTCATGATCAAATCCTTTATCAGGATGCACAACATTCTCTAAGTGACTCTTTTCCTTGACAACTTTAGATAGAACCATCGCATTATCACCCTGAAACAAAGTTAAGAAAACAATATTGAAATCTCATCGAAGCATAGCACCAAATGTAAAATTAATTAAGTCGCTACGATAATTAAAAAATAATTAAGTGAGAAAGATTACCTCTAGGATCAGCAAAAAAAGGGCAAAACTCCACCAAGCAAATTTGAGATTCATCTTGATTTTTGAAATGGCTTCAGACAAGAAGTGTCTCTGGCTGCTTGGGTCATTAATTCATCGACACACCATATGGGTTCAGTATGATCATTGAGCTAATAAGTACAAATATTACAGAGATGCATGATTGATTTATTCATTGATTTATTTGTTTTTTTTTTCTTTTTGTAGGGACAAAGTAAGATCAATCAATCAGACTTTAGCTTTGTGGAGCGGGTGAAATTGCAATCTCAAAATTGGCCTGATTGGCTGAATCATGATAATGCTCTGACGCAATTTGAACATTTAGTCTGATGCCAATTGGAGAAAATTGATTAAATTGATTGATCGGATTAGCTGAAGCCCCCACGCAGATGTTCAATAACGCTGCTTATGTCTTTCTACTGTTTGGTTGACAGTTTACACGAGTATCACGAGTCATACACAAAAGTTTAGATTAGTAAGCATCACTTCGTTCAATTAATATAGTTTTTGAGATTTATTGTCAAAGGTTATATTCAGGTTCGAATCCTATTTGTATCGGTCTTTAAATCTCATTTACGCACCCCAAACAAAAAGTTTAGACTTATTTTATTCTGATAAAATTTATGCGTGTTTTTGCTTAATAAGTTTATGCCGTATATATTATTGTACCTTGTCACAAGATTGTAACTCTAACGACGACTACCGTAAATCACTAGTTTCAATTTGTATTGATTTGGTTTTAGAACAGCATACTAGACTAGAGTTTGCCCAAACATGACGTCTCAAGTTCAAATTTTAACAACCTTATATTGAACAGCATGCACAAGGTGCCATTGGCCAAGGTCAGAGATGACCTATCTAGCATCCACACTATAACTTCATAGAGTATTTTCATGAAGAGAGGCATTAACATAAAAGCACTTTCTAAGCCTTCGATCACTAATCCAAACTTTTGACAGAGAGGACTATAAAATGCTTGTGAAGAATAATGAGAGAGCAAGTTCATTGTATTCTATAACTTGACATTGCAAGGAGATCGAGGGAGAGGGGTAAAAATTATAAGGTATCCGAATTATCAAAAATAGTAATTTTTTAACGATCCCTTTAAAAAAAAAATAAGATTCTTATGGTCTAAATCACACAATGTCAATGGTTCTATAGAATCAGATATACTATATAAGTATTGAGAGGAGAACCCCCAAAAAAAAAAAATTACAATAACGTGTCAATCATTCTTCTTTTGTTTTTTTTCTTTTTTTGGGTGCAAAAATCCCATACCTATGACATTAACCAGTAAAAATCGTATGATGTTTGAGTGGTTTGGCATGGTTCACGAGTGTTTCAAAAGCTGCTCCTTTTGTTACGCCTTTGTTTTTTTTTTTTTTATAAATAGCAGCCCACATCTACAGGAAGAAGCCAATCAATTCAAAGCAATGTCAATCAGCAAAGCTTGAATTCAGTATATCGGCTGATGATATGGAGTTTAACATCAGACTCTCCTCCATATTTCTTTTCTCTCTCATCTTTGTAAGCATCTTATCTTCTACTTTATTCATTTACTTTTAAAATTGAGCGTAGTGTATCAGTACAATTCTTTACTTAATTCTTAACTGTATATAACAGATATTGCATATCCTTCAACAGTGGACGAAACCCATTGGAAAAAAGGGATAAGACAAAGAGTTTTAGGCGAAGATATATATAGTAATCAATCCTATGATATGACGTGAACTATTAACAGTTGAGTTGATTCAAGTATTCAACGAAGTTGGAATGAAATAGAATTAGGAATGAAATCTACGAGTTTTTGATTCTTTATTTTTATTGTTTGGTTCAACTAAGGAGTGATTTACTGATTTCGACTTGAGTGATCTCGTATCTAGAAATATGGGTTTTGATAAACTGGAGGATAACGCAGTGTGGGAAAACCTATATCTTGTGAGTTGACTAAATAGTTTGAAATTCAATTGCGGATTTTTTTTTAAAAAAAAAACCCAACCAAACATGAAGTATGAGTATGAATGACTTATTCTTTGTATTAAATGCCATGTAAATATTATTAATGACTTATTTTTAGTATTTTGCAGCATAATATGTCCTAGATATTTATCTGAGTTGAACTTTTTTTCCTTTTTTCCCCTTAATTTAGGCCATCATCAAAAGTCTTTGATGTGAATTGTGAAATATTTTCAAAGCATTCTATGAGAAAGATCAACTCATTGAGTTTCGAATCTTTAATTTCCATTCTACACTAATTTTCTATTAAAAAACTAAACTATGAATAATTTTTAAGGACTGAATGAACATAACTATAAAAACATGCACTTTTTGGTTCCTTTTAGACAAGCAATGAAAATATACACTCTGTATATTAGTAGTTTTTACTTTTTAGCAATATATATAGCTTGCCAAATACAAAAAGCTAGACCCCCTCCCCCCCTTGAAAAAAAAGATGACATGCAGATATAACAATATTGATCATAGTGTCACTTTTTCATACCATACACTTGATTCATATATGGTGGCATATGTTCATTCATGTAGAAGAATGCACATGCATAATCTTTCCCAGTCTAATCACCTTTAATTTTATTTTTTTTTTTCCCCTTTTTCTTCCTCCACTTCTTCACTTCTTTTTCCTTTTTTGGGGGGTAAATTTCAAACCATGAACAAGTTTGTGAGCACAAGTGATGGAAGAAAGGACCCAGGCGAATACTGGGGAGAGATGATGAAGGGCCAGCCCATGCCAGAAGCAATTAAGGACCTCATAAACTTGGGTCCATTTGAGGCTGTCGAAGCCAACAAACATGGGCCTACTGGAGAGCAGTTATTTGTTGCTGACTTTGATACGAGCCCCCGTGCCACTGTTTACCTTGGTGATGCTAATCCAAATGAGATTAAATCCACTAATAAAGATTGCAATGTGCATCAAGATGGCTCAAAATCAAAGGATAAAAAGCCATACATAGACGAATTTGAGCCCCGGTCGAATATCTCTATGTTCAATGATTAAAAATTAAAACCATGTTTTAATCAAGATGGCTGTTAGTTTGATAAAGATCACAGAATAAGTATGGGTCACCTTTATTTGGCGCTTATTTTCAAGTAAATTTGAGTATTATGTAACGCTTATGTTTGTCTATGTTACTTATGCGGTTTGTGGATGTTATAATTTGCTGAAGGAGTTGTTAATAAAATGAACAGTAAGTTTTGTGTGAGGCTTTCTCATGATACCATAGTGCGAGATTAGGGGGTCACGTCAGCAAGTGCAGTTCAACCATCACCTTCGTCGAATGCGTTTGAGTTACAAACGCGTAATAAACCCTAAACAATTTTATCTCTCCTCAGTAGCCCACATCGCAGACTCTCTTTCATCAGTCGCACACTTTGTCTCACCCTCTTCCATCGTCATCTTCCTATATCCGCGCAACATTGTCATCGTCCATTATCATCGTCCCCATCATCATCGCTCGCCATCATCGTCCCTATCATAGTCATCTTGCGTTGTTCAGAGGGGTGATGCATTTAGATTGTGTTGTTCAAATTTGAGATTCATCTTGATTTTTGAAATGGCTCCAGATTTTAACTTTGTGGAGCAGGTGAGATCTCAATCTCAAAACTTGGCCTGATCAGCTGAATCATGATAATGTTATGACACAATTAGAAAATTTAGGCATTGTTTAGTTGGGGGAAGATAATTATATCAGAAAATGATTTTTCATGGAAAATATTATTCTAAGAAAAATTGATTTTCATGTCATATTTTCTACTATTTAGTACAAGATAAATAATTTCCCCAAAAAAGAAAAAATATCAAGTGAATTGTTTAAGTGGCGAAAAATATTGACTAAATTATCATAGCGAAATAAATCTCAGCCAAATGAAGGAAACTTGAGCTCAAAATCTGAATTTGAATTTATTTTAATCTTTCCCAATGGAGAGTCAAATTTCAATATAAACCGTTGAAGTTGAATTTTACATCTAAATTTCGGCTAACCACGTAGTCAAAGAATTGAAGTAATAATAAAATCAATCTCCTATCTTTTCAAAATGGAATTCATTTTTCACTATTGCAGAAAAAATTATTTTGCTTAAAAAAATAAATTTCTATTTTTCACTAAGTCAAAATAATGAAAAATTGAAAAATTATTTTATAAAAAAATTATTTTTCCTCTAACCAAGTCCTACCTTAATATAACCCCTATTTGAGAAATTGAGTAAATTAAGTTAAAAGATGTACTAGCAAAAGTGGAAAAGGAATACATACATACATACATACATACATACATACATATATATATATATATATATATATATATATATATATATATATATATATATATATATATATATATATATTAAAAGTTGGATTGGATTCATATACGAGTGACACATAAACTTTCTATGTAGGATGCCACGTAAGAGAGAATAGTCATGTGAGATACTTTAATGCAACATAGGATGTTATATGAGATTTAAAATAAAAAGAAAAGGTTATGTAGGATAGATATAAATTTAATACAATATCAATTTTATTTAATAAGGTAACTTCTCACATACTTTCCTATTATTTAATAATAAAAATTAATTATAAAATATATATGATTTAATGATGCAAATACAACAAAAAACATAAGTTAAATATTAATTAAGAATAAAAAGTGATGTTATTTGTAGAGACAAAAAAAAAAAAAAAGACTCGCTTTATTTTTCTATCAACAAAATAATATAATACATCAATTTATTATTTGCTTTTTTTTTAATAAAATAAATCTATTCTCTTAATAATATATGAAAAAATTAAGAATCTTACCTTAAAGTTGCTCGGATTAGCCGAAGCCCCCACGGGGATGTGCAATAACCCTGCTTATGTCATACCATTCTACTTTTTGGTTTACAGTTTACACGAGTATCACGAGTCATATACAAAACTCAGCAGAATATGTGAGAGCTTACGAAAGGGGAAATTAAATTAAGTTTAGAATAATAGCTATTAATTAGTTTAATTAATAAAGTCTTTGAGATTTATTACTATAGATTATATTTGGGTTCGAACTTTGAATTCTATCTGCATTAGCCTTTAAGTCTCATTTACACCCAAAAAAATTTAAGTTTAGATTTATTTTATTTTGATATTAAAAATACACGAAAATTATAGGAATGTATGGTAAGAAATTTTATGCGTGTTTTTTTTTCTTAATAAGTTTATGCCATCTACATTATTGTACCTTGTTGTAAATTTGTACCTCTAACGGCAGCTGTAAATCACTAGTTTTATAGTTTTTTGTTGATTTGATTTTAGGATATAATACTGGACCAGAGTTTGCTCAAACAAAACGTCTCATGCTCAAATTTTAACGACCTTAGATTAAACAACATGCACAAAGTGCCAAGGTCACAAATGGTCCATCTAGCATCCACATTATAAATTCATATAGTATTTTCAGGGAGAGAAGTATTAACAAATAAGCCCTTTCTAAACCCTCAATCATTAATATAAACTTTTGATAGAGAGGACTATAAAATACTTTAAAGAATAATAAGCCGTAAATTTTCTTTTTTTTTGGTGCAAAAAATCCATATCTAATTATCTATGACATTAAACTAATAAAACTATGTTATGATGTTTGACTGGTTTGGCATGGTTCACGAGTGTTTCAAAAGTTGCTCCTTTTAATTTGTTATTAATTCTTGTTTTTATAAATAGCTGACCACATCTAGACTATGGAGTTACCAATTCAAAGCAATCTCAATTATCAAAGCTTGAATTCAGTATTATTTAAGCTTATGATATGGAGTTTAGCATTAGACTCTTCTGCCTGTGTCTTTTCTCTCTCATCTTCGTAAGATCCTCATACTCTACTTTATTCATTTACGTTTAAAATTGAGCGGGGAGTGTCGACAATTCTTTACTTTATTCTTAGCTATATACGGAGTTTAGTTTAACTAAGGATTGATTTCGATTTAGGTTAGTCTCGTATGTTGAAATACGGATTTTGATAATCTGAAGGATGGCGTGGATTTGAGTAAATCCATAACTTATAAGTTGACTAAATACGTTGGCATCTCATTCCAAATATCAAAAAAAAAAAAAAAAAACAACTAAACACGAAGGATAAGTATGATGATTCCATTCTCATACTTAGGCTCAAAGGTTGTTGAACTAGATGCCATCTAAATATTATTAATTACTTATTTTTGATATTTTGCGGCATAATCTGTCCTAGATTTCTATTTGAGTTGAATTTTTTTCCTCTTTTTTCCAAAATTTAGCCCATCTAATCAAGAGTTTTTGATGTGAATTGCGAAATATTTTCAAAGTACTCTACGAGAAAGATGAACTCATTGAGTTCTGAATCTTTAATTTCCACTCTAAACTAATTTTTTATTAAAAAATTAATCAACGAAATTTTTTTAAGAACTGAATGAATACAACACTTGTTCCCATAAAGCAAGGTTTTGGGTTCGAGTCTTGGGAATAGAGAAAATCTATGATAGGAGAGTTTTACTCCTTATTAAGCCGATAGTAGCTCAACTCCAGTAAGATGGATGATCCAATACTCGAAAAAATAAAATATATGCACATTTTTTTTCCGTTTTGGATGAGCAATGAAAATATGCACTCTAAATAACATGAGTAATTTTTTTAGTTTTCAGCAATGTGTATATCATGCCAAGTGTAAAAATGTAGACCCCCTCCCCCTCCAAAATAAAAAAGATGAAAAAAAGACAATATGTAGATATAACTATGGTAATCATGGTGTCACTCTTTCATGCTGCCTTGTCTAACTAAATTATACACCATATCGTTATATTTTGATTTAGTTTAGTTTAACTATTGATTTGTATACGGTGACATACATTCATTCGCATAGAAGAATGTACACGCATAATCTTTCCTAGTCTAATCACCTCTAATCATTTTACTTTTTTTCTTTTTCTTTTTCTTCCTCTACTTCTTCACTTCTTTTCCCTTTTTTTGGGGGGTAAATTTTTAACCATGAACAAGCTTGTGAGGACAAGTGATGGGAGAAATGACCTTGGAAAATACTGGGGGCAGATGATGAAGGACCAGCCCATGCCAGAAGCGATTAAGGACCTTATAAACTTGGGCCCATTTGAGAATGTCGAAGTTAACAAATATGGGCCTAGTGGCGAGAAGTTGTTTGTTGGTGATTTTAATCCAAGGCCTGATGCCACTATTTACCATGACGATGTTACTCCAAATGAGGTTAAATCCACCAAGAAAGATTGCAATTCGAATCATGATGGCCCAAAATCAGAGCCTAAAAGCCCATACATGGATGACTTTGAGCCCAGGCCCAATGCTTCTATCTACAATGATTAAACCCATGTTTTACTCAAGTAAATTTCAGTATTATGCAACACTTATGTTTGTCTATATTACTTGTGCGCTTGGCGGATGTTGTAATGCGTTAAAGGAGTTGATAATAAAATAAATTCCGCGTTAAATTTAAGGTTTATTGTATTATTTATCTTTTTGAATGGTCATCAAATTTTCATTTTTTCATAAATTTCGGTGTAATGTATATAAAGCAATGCATGAAGTCGATGTAAACATAATACAAACTGACACTGCAAAAAACTTATCAACGAAATTGATCAATGCTTGCAAAATGATTAATTAATGATGACGAAGTTTCTTTAAGGTGAATCATGCTATTGCTGAATGTCTGTAATTTAGGCTTTACTAACATAATTAAGGCATAACACGACCTGATTTATGTACTTTGAAAATTGTCTTTAGGAGTTGTTGTAAGCCAACGCTGGGTTTCAATGCGTCAAACTAGTTAATGATAAATAACTATTTTAGTTGTATGTTGAATTCTTCTTGAATCTGACCCTGCGAAAATAGGGCCCATATTGGAGGGGTGGTGGTGGTGTTGAATTCTTCTTGAAAAATTAAAATCGTGGTCATCATTCCACTGAAAAGATACCATTGTATTCAAAATTACTAATACAAAAATCCAACTATTGCAATATAAAAAACGATGAATGTTTTATTGGCATATCCAATTATCTTTTACGAGGATATTTGGTTCAAATTTTGATGTGTATACATTTCTCTTGCCCTTTAATTACAAGGCTACAACTCCCAAATCCTCACCTCATCTTTGAAAGCCTCTAACTAAGGACCTCGTCAAAAGATATGTAAAAGAAAAACTGATACAAAATATTAATAGTATAATAGAGTCGAGATCATCAATCTACTTAAAAGATACCATTGTATTCAAAACCGATACAAGAATCTAATTATTAACCATTTGATTCAAAACTGATACAAAAATCTAACTATTGCAATATAAAACAACGATGATTAATGCTTTATTGGCATACCCCAATTATCTTTTACAAAGATAATCTAGATTCAAATTTTCATGTGTATACATTTTTAACCCTTGTGCGTTACTCACAAGGCTACAACTCCTAAATTCTCACCTCATCTTCCAAAGCCTCTAACAACGAACCTTGTCAAAACATATGTAAAAGAAAAACTAACGTAATTCAAAACATTAATAGAAGATGTTCGTATAATGATCTCAGCATGTCACAACTAAATACACTCGATGTCATTGCAATAAAATTAACAATGGTGAACAACTACGTACTATCTCTACTCAAAATAAAATAAATAATAGTATTCAGGTCAAGACTCAAGAATATTAAATTCATTGGGTAAAACAACCATTTCGTTGTGCTGTAATATTTGTTGACCAGTTTCTCTAAACTCCTTCTCTTGGCCATCATGAAGTTGAGCCATGATAAAGTCATGGAAGACACAACTTTCTTCAGCATCCCCCAATAAAAACAATAAAGAAATGCATCCTCAATACAGATTGAGGCATTGCTCAGCTCCAACGTTGTAGGCACATAATGAAACTTCCTACGAATCCGAAACTTTGATGTATCTAGCTCGTTATTTTGCAGATAATGCAATCGCTTTCTTCCTTTGTTACGAGGTCTTTGCTCACCACGGTCTGCAACTTGCTGTGCCAATTCCGGTGATCATCGTAGTATGACACACTTGCAAGATCATAGAACAAAAAGCAACGGGATCCATCTACGTATCGTCATAGCATGGGCAGCATCCAATCCCCAAAACCACCACTATTATCGATCAAACCATATGTATCCTCGTCCACGATATGCTGATCATCAACGTCGATTTGCTGCGCATTTGGCACAAGGGTGGCATGGATAGAGAGAAAATCGTCTTCTTGAATTGATCTCGATCTCCCCGAACCGCCTAAACCAAGTACAAAAGCCAGAAACTATGGTAATTATTATACTATAATACAAGAAAAAAAAATAAAATTAAGGACAAAAATATCACGCAGCCAAATATATGTTAGTACTTAGTACTATGATCCCACCTAACCACAGGTCAGGACGATACAGATAATCTGCAGTTGGGAATACAACTTCTAGGAACTTGAGGCCAGTAAGTCTTTGAAAAAACCAATGGCCCAATTTAGATGTTCTAGGTGGTGCCCATGTCCTCTCAACTAATGCTTGAGGATGTAACAAAATACGTGGATTGTAATGCTTGAGGAGACACTCGCGCAACGAATTATGCCTGAGAACGATGATTAGTCGTGAAGGCAAGGGTGGGGACAGGAGTCAATCGCCCAACGAATTATGCCTGAGAGCGATGACTAGCAAGGAAGGCAAGGGTGTGGACAGGGACTGAATTTGTGGCAACAATGAAGAAATTAGCCGTGTGGAAACAGCCATACAACGACATAGTGTTACTATGTCCAGTCTGCATAGAATGCTCACCATCACGTCGTTTGGGAGGCAGTTGAATGGCTGTTTATCATCGTGATGAATGTGATGATGATCGCCTTCACCATGAACTTCATAAGGTTTAGCGTAGGCTTGATAAAACACAGGGCGTAATATCACGATATCAGCCTTAGATAGTCAAAACACCTCCCATTGTGTTGGATTTGCTTTCAACGCTGAATAACGTGAAGTTTTTGTATAAATAATCAAAGCCTATATCATACGGGAGTATGTATTGTTGAAAGCCATATAAGCAAAATATATTTTAATCACCGCTCATATGACAAATATACATTAATATATATATATATATATATATATATATATATATATATATATATATATGTATGTATGTATGTATATATATGTATATGGATATGTGTATGTGTGTGTGTATACATATATGCACACACACACACATACATATACATATATATATGTGAGTGTGTGTGTGTGCGCGCGCGCGCGTGTGTGTATATATATATACATATACATACATATATATACATACATATATATATATATATATATATATACACACACACACGTGGCGATAGGAGTGCATACTCTCGGTGTATATAATAATTTGCCATAAATAATGGTCAAGACTCCTTCAGAGTAGGAAAAAGAAAAATATGTGATAAAGAATAAGTACATGGGAGAAGTATCACTATCAACTACTATTTTGCTCTTGCGTCCTGACTCCCGAGCCATGACTTTTGCTATTTTAATTGGGGGCTCTTTTGTTTTTTTCCTTTTTTTTAGAGTTTGTGTTTAAAAGTGCCACTAAAATTAGAAGAAAATATGAGATTATATAAGGCAATCCTGCTCTAGCTAGCTCAGCAAGGGAACTAATGAAGTGGAGTAACAACTACTTGGAACGGTCTAACGACCATCAAGATAGTTTGTTATTTCCTTCTTTGTTTTTCTTAGAATTATTGTTATCCGTGCTAACTTGTTAGGTCGGCTGAGCTCTTTAATAAATAGAGGGTAAATCATCAATTTCATTTTCCCAACCATTTAGCAATTCTCAAAATCATCCATAACCATTTAACCATTGGAGACAATTTGTCCATCTCTCTCACCCTCAACTCCACATGATGAATAACATCAACTACGTACATTCGGTCATTTCATGCCCCTTCTTCTCCCAAACTCCCCAAGAAGCCCAACAAACTAGCCATGGCAAACTCATCCAAGGATTTGGCCATGGCAGCCATTGGTCAACCAGCACTAACTCCAGTTGAGCCTAAGATCATCAAGTCTGACATCAAAGGAAAGGCCCCCATTGTTGAAGGACAAGGTGATGATCACAAAACCAACAATCTTCCTTGCATTATCCACCTTGACCCTCTCAATCTTGCCGTGCATGTGCCCAGCAATCTGCCATCAGTCCAGACTAGACGATGCGGAGGTGAGCTGATCATACTTCATTAGGGTGCCATGGACGATGCCGGTTTTTGTTCCCTCACACCAAGGCGTGCATGGCCTTAATGTACATCCCTGCCAATTCCCAACCCGAAGAGCAAGAGCCCTTGATCCCTGCCAATTAATGGTATTATGGTATTATGTTAATATGGGCACATAGGATAGCTAGCCAGTACGTACACCCTAGATATTTGTTCTTGGTTTATACATGGTGTGATATTAACTAGTATATGCACAACAATGTAATATGGACATGCACTACAATTTCTCTCTAGCTTTCTGTTTTATCTCAATATTTGCTCCATTATCTTGCATGAACGTAAGTTGTAACCACACCGGCATAGGTTTCTACGTTGTCTGAGTGTGCAAAGAGAAGCTTAATTAGGCCACGTGTGCAAAGAAAAGCTTAATTAGGCCACTCTGAATGATCATCTTTTGAGCGTTTTCTTTTCCTCAATCTCCTTAGTGTGTTTCTTGTTCCTCATTCTTGCTAAGTTTCTTGTTCCTCATTCTTGCTGAGTTTGTATATAATTAAAATGAGACATTTCGTTTAATCAACTTATTTGATCTATGACATTTGCGCTCAAGGGGGGAAAAAAAGTCTCATAGAAAGACATTTGTGACAATGTCTCATAGAAGCATGCAAGGCAATTAAACAAATAAGACATTGCACGCAAATATACACTTATACTAGACTTAATTCCCTTACGATGCAAGGGTTGACTTAAACTTATTTTTAAAAAAAATTAACTAGTAGAGTTAAAATTGCTAGAAAAATGCAAAATTTAAAATAGATTGATCAATCTATTTTAAAATTTGCATTTTTTTAGCGATTTAGCTCTAATAGTTAATTTACATGTTCTCATTCAAAATGTACATATTCTCATTTACATGAAGAATGGTGATCTTACTATAAATGCTAATTACAACAATGTACGAATTGGTGTAGTATTACATACTTATATCGAAAATTAATCGTATATATCTTTTTACTATTTAAATTCAATTCTTTTTCAAGAAAAATCATTATTTCAATTCATTTTATTAATTGATTTCAAAATCTATGGATTGTTTAGGTTACATGTACGTGTTGTCTTTACATTTGTAAAAATACATGTTTGCATATACTTTGTCTTCTGAACTTCATAAATTCTATGATGATGTATATACATCAACAATGTTATTAATCCATTGATTAGTATAGTAATTAATAACATCTACAAGTACTTTATTAGGAAAAATATGAAAAGTCTAGTAGATAGTTTTGCAAAATAAATTGTGTGAGAGAAAAAAAAATTAAAAGGACATATAATTTAATAAATTCTAGCCATTAATAATATGACACTTGGCATAAGCATATAAGATCACTCAATTTTACATAGATTTGTAACTGTATTTTGAGGCCGGTTTCATAAAAGAGTACTTTAAAGTACTGTGTAAGTAAATATAGTGAGACCCATTATTTAAGCCTTCACATGACATGAGTATTAGTTGTTACTCGTTAATAGTTTAGACTTGAAAGAAGTCAATTGAAAAACAATATATGTTAAGGATGGCAAAGCTTTACGACTGAGTTAAATCAACTAGGTATAATTTTTAAAAAAACACAATGGAGTTTGTTCTCACAAGTTGTCGGCTTCACATTTTTAGGTTCCCACCAAATTTATGTAATTTTTTATTTGTTATATTTCTACGTATTGTTCTGACTAGATTATAAATTTATCACAAATTCAAATAGACCTTAAAGCATCCGCAATAGTATCATCCTACTTTACTCCTATTTGTTCCACATTATCAAATATAATAATTAAAAAATCAAACTCTATTTCGTACCACCAATGGTACCGAATCTCACAATAAAAATGATAGTTTTCAGAACATTATATGGAAACCCATAAGAATCATGAGATTATAATATTTAATATATAGTTTATTCCATTACTATTATCATCAAATATAATTATTAGATATTATTATATCAAAAGTATGGATTTTTGTAGATAAATTAATTTAATTCTTTTTGAAGGATCAATTGTGATAAATTTGTTAATAATTGAATTTACTTCAGTCAATAATATTTTAGGGAAATCATTCACAGTATATTTTTAAGGTGTAAATTATAATAGAACTTAGCGAACAACTTATTATGGAATTTTTTACACCTTAAGTTGTCCATATTTATTGTTTGTAGGACTTTTGAATATTCCTAGATAATTATTATACAATGTGTCATAAAATTTTGCAGTTTGTAATTTTCCTTCTTTTGTAGAAAAATTTTCATTATTCTTTGAATTTTTTTCATTGAAACATCCAATCTTATCATCTATAATTGAAAAAAATTCCCAAAAAAAATCATACAACTTTTTAAATAGAATATTATAAAATAATTTCTCAAGATTTCAATAATTTTTTTAAGGGGATGATGTTAGGGGAGATTTCATCACATTTCCACAAATTTCACATTTGTAAGGTTTCCCACCACATTTCTATAGATTTTTATTGTTTATATATTTAGTTTCTACATATTATTCAGTTGAATTGTAGATTTTTAGTGTTTCTATAGACCTCAATTTTTTTTGGGGGGGTAGATATGAAACAAAACACAGAAAAATAAAGCTTTTGTATGAAATGAAGCATATAGTCGCAATCTCCTGGACAATTGTAGAGCCCCCCCCCCCCCCCCAAAAAAAAAAAAGAAAGACATTGCTTTCTCAATGTAAGAGTTTTTTGAAATATGTTGATTTTTTTGGGTGAGATTTTTTGAAATAGTTTTATAATTACATAATTCATGCTCATGTTATTGTTAATTATGATTTCTACATTAGACATTCAAATAATAGATGTCACATTTGTTTTTGAATTTATAAGAAGTATTTATTGGTATTAATTACTAAATATGTTAAAATATGCGAAAGTTGTAAAATTAAATATGCCGAGTTGTAAAGCATTGCCACCCTGTCATATTTATCTTCTCAGCTGACCTTTTCTTTCAAGACTGAGCTCTATCTTAACGACTACTATTTGTCATCAGGACCTAAACTACGAATCTGGCTGTATTTTATTTTAGTTTCATATATAATATATATATATATATATATATATATATATATATATATTTTGATCATATCCAAATTTAGCCAGAATGAAAGAACAAGAAAACAAATTAAGGAAAGAAAAAGGAAAAACCAAAAAAGCATATCATGGACTCCATCATCAACTACTATTTTGCTATTGCGTCCTGCGTCTTGACTTTTGCTATTTTAATTGGGCCTTCTTTCATTCTTTTTATTTTTTTTTAAGAGTTTGTGTTTAAAGGTGCCACTAAAATAAAAAGAAAATATGGGATTTATAGAAGGCAATCCTACTGTATCTCCTAAGTTCGCCTAGGAAACTGACACTATAGTTACTTTCTAGATTTAAGCGTATACAATTAATTGTTTTTAGTCTATTAACTGCTTCGATACGTAACTAGTTCTTTGATCCTGTGCAGTGCATGGTCCATCCAAGGATCAATTACGATAAATTTGTTGATAATTGAATTTAATTTAGTCAATAATATTTTAGGAAAATCATTCCCAGTATGTTTTTGGGGAGTAAATTATAATAGAACTTAGCGAACAACTTATTATGAAATTTTGTACACCTTAAACTGTCCATATTTCACTGTTTAAAGGACTTTTTAATATTTCTAGATAATTATTATACAATTATACAAAATTGTAGGGGAACTGCGTCATAAAATTTTACCGTTTGTAATTTTCATTATTTTGCATAAACATTTTCAGTATTGTTTAAATTTTTTTCATTGAAAAGCATCCAATCTTGTCATCTATAATTGAAAAAAGTTCAAAAAAAAATCATACAACTTTTTAAATGTTATTTCATATCTTTTACAGAGTTCGTGGGTTTTTTTTTCATATCTTTTGTTTTTTTTTTTTATTTTAGAGTTTGTGTTTAAAAGTGCCACTGATATAAAAAGAAAATATGGGATTATATAAGGCAATCCTATTCTAACTCCATCTCCTATGCCAAATTCGCCTGGGAAACTGACACTATTGATTATATATAAATTGTTGATGAAGCCTTGTTTGTTAAACCTAATCCGAGACGAACAAAAGATTTTGATAATTTGTGTCAAGATGGGAGGCGTTTTGACAAGCTTGAGAGTGATGCTAATGCGTTTTACACCATGGCTCAATAAGGCCAGATTGCTGAAAGCAAAATCCGATACTGATGATGGTCTCCATGACAATAATGAGTTAACGTTGTTTGGCAGCTTGCCGAACGATGTGGTGGTGAACATCCTCAGCAAACTGGACATAGTAACGTTGTGCCGGTGCATGGCTGCATCCATGCAATTCTTCTCTCCGCTCCTTTCCCAAATCCGATCCCTATCTACCCCGTTGACAAGTATGAAATTGAATCGGGAAGAGAATTTTTCATCTCTATAAATGCTACCATCATCGCGGTACAGCAACAAATTGTTGATAATGAGATCATTAGTTACGGTAGGGATTCACCGGCCTTCCGACGACAGTTACACGGAGTAGTCGATCGCTTTTTGTTCCACCTGAATGCAGGTTGCCCGTATTCCACCAAGCCAAAGTGCTGGCACAAAAGCTTGCAGACCTTGGTGTGCAAGGATGCCCATAAGAATGGGAGACAAATTTTTTTCCGACCGGATCTACCTCTAATTTGCTGGACGGAGAGTCTAAAATTCGACAAATCATGTGTTACGTGCCTTCAACATTGGCTTTGAACAACAACTCGCTCCATATCAAAGACGCGTTCATTTGGTTTCGGCATTGCAGTAACGATATTGATCAAGATGTTGCAACAGATGAATTTATTACGACATGTCTTGAAAATACAAGGGATTATGAAGAGAAGGAGCTCAGGGAGGCTGTTCAGAAAACATTAGAGAATGATAACTTGATTGTTATTCAAGATGTTGTTGATTATTATGGTAGGATGTGGGTTTAAAGATCTCTGGTTCAAAAATATCAAGGATTCTTTGATTTTAATTAAGAGAAACCCCTTATTGTTATTGGCACTTAAGGCTATGATAATATTATATTTTTTTCATGGTCAATTTTTTTTGAGCATTGGTTTGATTTGGTTTGATAATTATTTTCTTTATCTTTAATTGTAACCTCTATAATTTCATGGTATTCGCTGTTGAGGGTACGTGTGTACGTGATTTCAATTATATTCAATGTTAATGGAGGAATCTCAATGCATATACCAGTATCTTTTGATAATTAAGTCCTCATTAGTTTTATTGGGAGCCAATAGTGAATATGGTTAGCTTTAATCTTACTAACGAAAATTAAAATCCTTAATCATAACGAATTTATGATGTTACTAATTTTTGAGAAATATAAAGATTAAAGAATTTATCAACAAAAAAAGAGAATTTCTTGTGTTACTAATTCTTAAACAATACTCTTATATATGTCTCATGGATACTGAATTAGCTAGTAGAAGATTGACAAAAGGTTTTCTGCAAGGCCAAATCACCTTAGACTTAGTTATGGTGTCACCTTGTGAAAGATTCCTGCTTCAAGAATGAATTTGTGTTTGTCGATGGTATTGCATTTCCATAAGATGACTAAATTGAAAGACGTTATTAGCGCGTAACAACTCTTGTTTCCCCCCCCCGATTATTAGTTGGACATAGCCCTTACCAACCAAAAAAAAAAAGGAAGCATAATACAACCACTACATCGCGAACAAGAAGACAGCTGATACAGCCTAGAGAATATACATTTAGACAGAAAAGCCCAAACAGCTACTAGCCATAATCACATACAACATCTGAGTCTGCACCTACCGAGCTCATAAATCACAAACTTGCTCTTTGTTTTCTATTTTTGCATCATACACCTTTAGTTATTTTTTAGCTCAAACAGCTACTAGCCATAATCACATACAACGTCTAAGTCTCCACCTACTAAGCTCATGAATCACATACAACCCTTGTTATTGATTTATTTTTGCATAATGCACCTCTATCTCTCCTTATTTTTAGTCGTAATTACGTACCAAATAGTAAGCTTTTTTCTCAAAAGTTTGTAATTATATTCTCAAAACTTTGAATATCATTTCCTTTCAGAAGATTTACAAGAAAAATGACTGTCTAATTCCTTCCAACTAGAGTTAATGTAAGTAATCAAACATCTCACGCCTTGATCACAACTAACTAACTTTGATAATAGAAAATTTCGTGTACTTCTGATACCACGCCGACACAGCCTTGAAACAGCCTTGCATTGCCAAATTCATGAATAGATTCAGGTCTCTGTTTCCAACATGCCATCTATGAGACCAAATTCCATAGACTGTAAAAGCAACGACGCAACACAAGTTATTAGTAAAGCTATAGAAACTTGTAACTCGCAAAATTATGGAAAAGAGAATCGAAAATGCCAATAAAATTGCATCCCAAAACCTATATTCATCTACCTATTGCCATGAGAGACACTTGACTGTAATTCTTGTGCGATTACTTATGTAAAAAGGAGACAGAAAAAAATATACTCTCGTGTAATATTAGTCTCAGTCAGTTCAACATGAACCAGAAAAGATTTGTAGTTAGAAGCTCATCCAGCTCAAGAGGTTCTACATTATCCAACCGGTTGGGTTGGCTTTCCATTAGACACTTGGACTTCAATGTCCTAGAGTGATTATAAGGGGACCCAGTTGCCGCAAGATCAAATGTTTCTAAAGCAAAGACTCGTGTACATTCCCACATTAAAATTCAGTTATGAATAGTAATTTCCCTTGCAAAGTGCCAACTTAAAGGTTGGTGTTTCATTACCTCAGCAGCGGACAAGAAGCGATCTCTGTCTGTGTAGTCCTGGATTGTTTCAAGTGGTTGGCCAGTAAATGCAGCAAACATTTTGACAATTTTCTGCCACATAACCCACAACAAAGTAAGTTCACTTGGCCACAGAATATGTGTAAGGCTCCAACCTATTAACAAGCTAGTTCAATAATCATTGCGAAATTTTGCAAATAAGTGTAAGCAATATCTCAAACAAGAAACAAAAATGAAGCGAAAAATTGACAATTGCGATTGGAAATAGCCAATGCACAGTCATCCTTGGTAAATTTCGTTTCAATACCAAAGAGAACTCTTAGCAACACGTTTGTCTATTGATAAGCTGCAAGAAACAAAGGAGCAGGAAACTGATACTAACATGACGAGACTTAACAGCTTCATTGGCTTGAGGTGTTATATTTAGCACGTCGCCCTACAATAAACATACAACAATCAAGCCTGCAGATCTAATACATCAAACCAGACTTACCAAATTAAATGACTAGATCATAATTCATCACAGATAATCCACCAAAGGAAGCAAGGACACTTGATAAGAAGAAAGCTGAAAGAATGAAAATCAAAATATAGCAAAAGCTATGAGCAACATATTACAATTATGAATAACTAAAGATATCATAGATGATAGCAAAATATCCTAAAAAGGGCAGAGTGCAATTAAAACAGATTACAGAGTTAGTGACAAGAATAAAAATGAAACAAACAGTACATGCCCTTGCCACAAATATGAGAAATTTTGATGAAGGCAGGGTGAACAAGAACTCCCCCCCCCCCCAAAAAAAAAAAAAAAAAACGACTTTTTGTAAATTGCAAGAAACAGTGCAAGGCAAACAACCCTGTGTTCAAAGCCCAAGCTTCATAAGAAAAGAAAGCATACCAAAACTCCACTCCATGGTTGATGGATCATAATGCGGGTATTTGGCATTGCATAGCGCATCCCCTTTTCTGCACCAGCAAGAAGCAGTGCAGCATGACCTGCAACTACACCAAAACCAACGGTCCCAACTTTTGGCTTTATCTGAAAACATAAGCCTCCAGTATTAAGATAACATTTTGAGCACTCTTTTACTATTATACTTGCAGCAGTAACCCAGTAACAGCCAGGAAACATTGCCACTTTCCTTGGCTTAGCAACAAGCCAGCAGCCCAAAGATCATGGGCACAAAATTGAGCAAAATCTCCTAAAATGTACAAGGTGATCCAACAAATCCATATTATATTGCGTAGCTTACCCATGACATGCAATCATAAACTGCTAACACAGAATATGTGCTTCCGCCAGGACAGTTCATATACATCTGACAAGGTCAATAGCATAGAATCAACCTCAAAACCATAGCTGCCTTTACTCTGGACCGTAAAATGGGAAAACAAAAGGCAGACCAATAGGATGAAACAAATAAGAATACCAGTATATCGGAATCTTCATCAATAGCTGCCAAAGTCACAAGCTGCGATATAACCCGCTGGGCCACCTGAGAATTGATTGGATTTCCGATGAATATTATACGGTTCCCAAATAATATGGAAGAAAGGTCCAAGGGCCCTCCCGGTGTCATTACAGCAGGCATTATGGGTGGATTACTACTGGCTTCTATAGGCCCATTCCTGTTACTGGGGAGGGGGGAAGAAAAGGCATGAAAATAGGATTATAACGTAAGCACTACTCAATATAATTAGCAGAGAGTAAGAACAAGTACTTCACGAACATATTCACAAAACTTTGAGCACAACTACACAAAGCAATTATAATGCAGAAGATAAAGATATAATGAAAGGGCCATGAGGAACCGCGTGAACTCCTGTCTCTTTACTAATTGTAAAATATAGATTGACATGTCTTAAGCAGTTAGCAATGCAGATGAAACATAATACATTAGATTTCTCAAGCTTCCAATACATGACAAAGAAAATTCAGATACCTTATTTATTTTGCAGTTAGCAATGACACATGAAGCATAATACACTAGATTGCTCAAGCTTCGAATACATGACAAGGTAAGTTCAAATCCCTCATTCATTGTAGATCTGACGTAGATCTTTTTCAAAGTGCCAACAACATCAATCAACCATATTTCTATCCAGGGGTATCCACATGCAGTCTTGATTATGCAAAGGATGCTGAACATATAGAAAATGCACCTGATTTACCTGCTACATATTCAGGGCTATTTAATAGGGAAGGTTTTCTCATCATACCAATAAAGCATCCACTCAAAACTTCCAGTGATTACGCTTCTTAACTAGGATAAAAACATACCTTGCATTACTACCACTACATGAGCCTGATTTGTCAAGCTTTAGAGAGAACCTATTGCTCCTACTAGATAATCCTGCAAGCATGAACAACAGCAAACAATGTAATACCACAAACATAACTAGTGCAAAGAATATAAGCACTTAAATATACAAACACCGATAGCCTTATTATATGTTAGTCCTTTGAACTAGTGCTGTTATTAGCAAATTCAAAAGGTCAGTAGTTAACGGCAACTATTGATAAATTGCACATGTAAACTTTGCTGGGAAACATCTTTCCGAACAGATTTATTGGCCCTCATAGTCATTTTATGCAAATAGACAAGTTCAAGCAAGAATTTTCCCATGGAGCCCTCCTTTTTTTTTCCCAACAAAACCCTAAATTAACAATAGATACACTTCAAAAAACAAAGTGAAAGAACAAAATTTTGACAAAGTAACCATCCCATTGATTCTAACAAAGGGTTTCCAAGAATCAAAATTTACACCAAAACTAAGCTTTTCAATTACAAAAATTCAGCTCCAAGTATAAACACTGGTCCAACTGAATTTTCTAGTAAAGGGTTTTTCAAGAATCAAAATTTACACAAAAACAACAACAAAATCAACTTCAATCTCAGAAATGAAGAGATTAGGAGGTGGGCAGAGATGTTACCAGTATTAGAAGAATAATGGTCACCGGACGAACTGGATAATACAGACAAAATTGCCTTATTTGAGCTCCTGTAATTTAAAAAAAAAAAAAACCGGAGGAAAAACTTCATGGAAAAAGGGGGGAAAAAAGAGGGCTGAATTTGAGAAAAAGGGCAGGGGAAGTTGAATTTACCGATGAGACAACAAGCGAAACGGCGACGTTTTGATCCAAGAAGGAACTGAGGAGCAAGTAAACGACGTCGAAATAGCCGATGCCACCATTTTTGAGCTCGAAGCGAGAAGAGGAGAGAGAAAGGGAGCAAAGGGGCAAGGGAGTTGGGAGCGAGGTGTGAAGTATCCTTTAGGAATGGAGATGGCGGACAGCGAATGGAGCTCGTTTCGAACGGGCCTTGCTTGGCTGGGCCGAAGCGCTCCATTGGCCCAGGGAAAAGGTAACCCAAATGGCTAATGCTGTGCCCTGTGAGATACCCGACCCATGGCCCAAACAAGATCATTCCATTCTTTTCAACTTATTTTTGTTAAATTTATTTGAAGAAACTTATCTAAACTAAATTTAAATTTTTTTCAATTGATTTTATTTTTTCTGAATAAAATTTTCTCCTGAGCTGAACCTATTTTTCTGAATTTAATTGAATTGAATTTAAGTTTGTTGAATATAATTGAATTTAACCAAACGTGTTCTGAAAAAATAACTTTAGAAACTTTTCTCTTCAACTTATTTTTTTAAAAATAAGTTCTGTTGGGTACAAAAAATGAAGCTCATTTTAGTTTGAATCAGGAACAATAAGTTCAGTTCAATTCAACTAAGCCAAAATAAGTTCAAGTCAATTCACTTCAGTTTGCCAAAAATAAGTTCAGTTCAATGCAACAAATATAAGCTTAGTTCAGCAAAAATAAATTCAATCTAACTATTAGATAAGTTCGGTTCAAACAAGCTTAAAAACATAAAAATTGAAGACAAGAGGGTTTTAATCATGTTTTTACAAATATATCATCTTTTAAATTTTAAAAATTAAAATACACAAAGGCCAAATAGAAATAACTAATTTTGAGTTGTTACCTTTCAAGATATGTTTTTTACAACTTATCATAAATACTTATCATCAATATTTGACATTGGTCAACATTTATTGGCCTCGATCAGCACTCACTAGTATTGATCAGCACTTTGTTATACTTCTTACTCACAACTTCAGCCATGATTAGTACTCATCAGCATTCCTCAGTAATAAGTTAATTATGATAAATTAAAAATAATAGGCCCTAAAATTGATGAACTCAATATGTATTGCTCATACATTGGCGATTCAAGCACATTCTCTATGATAAAAGCCATTGGTGCATTCATCCGATCGAATGGCATAGAAAGCATGCTAGACCTCATGCAGAGCTCAATAAAGTGACACATGGATGTTTATTGAGCAAGAACATGTTTGCCAATAGCATGGCTCAATGGCTTGGGTGAGCTCTTTGACCGAACCTTAAGAAAGCATCATGGACAAGAGTTGATAACACATGGCATATATAGTTGGTGCGCCTAGGTCAGAGTAAGTAGGCTCACTGAAATGTGGTATGCGGAACTCTATGGAATAGAGTGTGGATATGTCCTTGATGGTGTCTTCGTACCCTAGCCCACCCAAGTCCAACTCTGGGGTGGCCTCATTTTCTCATACCTATCTAGGAATTGTTTGGGGGATGGGGGCTGGCAGTGTTTCTTATCCTCATCTCCTGGGCTGTTGACCTATTGGGTCGCTCTGAGATAAAGGCTCAATGGATGCATAAACTTACCATGACATCCCAAAAAAAAAAATAAAAAAAAAATTCAAATTGGTGAAGTTGGGATAGTGAAGATTATGTAATTACAATCATACCGCATCTATCGAGAGGTCACTCCGACAACAATTAATAATACAACGCAGTTAAATTAAAGTTACTGGCATGTTGAAATGATTCATCTAACAACAAACCATAGGTGAAACGGCTTAAATCTTTTTCTTCTAATAAGAAAATACAAACCATAGTCTACAGGAGTGTCACAACTGACTTTGATCTAGTATATTTACAAGTAGTACTGCATCAGATCTGCTTTTAATTCTTGAAGAGCTCCCTGGAAAACCAAAGAGTGAACTGATGCACATAAATACTACCCAACAATATAGTTCACCCCGTTACTCAACAGAACTCGGGGATGAAACCCATACCAAGCTATCTTGAGGAAGTATGTGGCATACAGGAGAAGCCCCAGGTTCGATTCCAAGCACGCGAAACGAGGGGTGATCGGGCTCCCACTGTGAAGTGTCCATGTGGCAAATCGCAATGGCTTCAATTCTAACCCCATCTTCACCCTCAAATGAGATTACAAACAACTTGTTATGGCTCTCCTTTTGCCCATGACAATAGAACAGTGCATAAGGGTAAGGCAGAGGGTGGCAACCCACCATATGGGCAGTTAAGATCTCCTTTGGATCTTCCAAGATGGTGTAATTTTGCAAATGGGTAGTCCAATTTTTCATCTGGGTAGTTGTGAAAACCTTGAAATGGGTACCTGCTCCAAAGAATTGACCAATAAAATCAAGCATTGATTCCAAAGAAGTGGCACAAACTTTGCTTTCTCCTTTGATTGGAGGGAGTTCACAGCTTTCAAGGGTGTCTTTTATGGCTTTTGATTGGGGTGAATCTTGAGAAAATGAGAAGAATTCAAGGATTTGAGGGAGTTGGGAAACTGAAAAGGGGATTGAATCTGCTTCTTCTTTTGGGATGAAGTGGGGAATTTTTGATGGATTTTTGAAAGGGAAATACAGGGGAAATTTTTCCCCAATTTTTAGGTCATCATAGTTGAAGAACAAGTTCACTGAAAGATCCATGTGAGTTGATGATGATGATGTATGTTCATGCATATGTTCATCATGATCATTCATCTTCCTTTTCTGACATCCATGGCCATCATCAACATCATCATCATGGCCATGGTTGAGGCATAGAAGACCACCATCTTCAATGTTCTTGGCTACTCCTTTTGGCATCTCTCTCGCCAGGTTTTCATTGATGCTCTGCAACTGAATTTAGCAACAGAAAGGAAAAAATCACCTTAGTTAGAAGGAACTTTTTCAAATTATGCATATTTATGATTTATGATATGAAGAATAACATCTATCAATCATTCAATCCAATATGAGATATAAATTATTTATTAAACAAAAATAATTATAATGTGAGGTGCCAATGTATTCATTTGTAAACAAAAATGAAAAAAGATGGGAAATTAACAAGAAAAATTACCAGCAAAAAAAGGAGGAAGATGCTCCAAGGCCTGAACAAAATGTTCATCTCTTTAGCTTTTGCTCTGTGTAAGTGCGTGAAAGTTCAGGGTGGAATTTCTTCTTGTGTGGGTTTTCTTGTGTTTTAATTTATGGCTTTGGAAGACACAGGCAAGTGGCAAACTACCTGTCAATTATTATATAATCTGCTCTTATCTCAGTCTATTTTCTTTTTTTTTTTAATATTCATGATAAAATAAGAAACTTAATATATATTATTATTATTATTATCAAATTTGAAATCATGTATTGTTGATATATTAAAACTTTTTGGTGTAATATTCTTGATGTACTATATTGAATTATTTAAACATGTTATGCATATTGGGAGACACTTGACCACTTCACCAGCATTAACAATATGAGATGCATGTATGTGAAGGCTATGGAAAGAGTTAATTTGGTCAAAATTCATGATTATACATGCACTACTTTATGTGTGAAAGTTTGTTCCACTCATAAATAATTAAAAAAAAAAAAGAAGTGAAAATAATGCACATAAATAATGTACAAATAAAATGTGAAAATGATACATATAAAATAGAAATAATGTATAGGGTTTCTTTTTTCCCTTTCACCCTTTGTCGTTAAGGTATGCCTATGAGGCTATAAATGTCAATTTAAAATCATCTAAGTTGGTGGTAATAAAATCTTATTCAATTTGGCTAACTCGAATTTGACTAATTTAAATAAATTTTATAATAGTACATCACATATTTTTTTGTCCTCCCTTAGATTTATCCAAATGATTTTTTGTATTTCAATGACCCAAATCTAATTTTTTGGAATTTTTTTTTTGGGGTTATTCAATCCAAATCGCAGGAGAATCAATTTTTCACTTGCCCTACCCGAACCTCTTTTTAATAAGTGCCTATTATTTTCAGTTTCTTATGAGAACTTGTCATTAACATTTGGTACACCAAGTACCCTTAATATTTTTCAATATCATTTGTCAACGATCAAAACATATAATATTCAATATTATTTAGCACCATCAAATACTCTTGATCAGCTTTATACCATTCAACAATGAGTATCTCACTACAAGTTGAGAAAAAACAGGTTCAAGGAGTGAATCCTTCTAACAAATTTTCGAATTTAACTAATTGACTAGTACATAAGGTTTGAGATAATTCTTAAAATTAAGGTCCACAAAAAAAAAAAAAAAAATTACGTCGTAAACAAGCTAGCTTCGCTGCAAACTTTCATTTCTCATCGCATTGCGTATATGTTATCGATTTTGCATGATGCCGTACTGCCAGTGTTAAAGTAGCGCCGTATTGCCGCTTATAGTTACGGTCCACCAACATGGCATTTTATATGGTCGAAACAGAAGTCAAACGTATTGGTGATATGTACAATGTACTTGTTTCGTTGGTCTGAAATGAGGGACATTTGGCTAAGACCTTCTAGAAAAATATGCAGGCAATTTAAGTTGTGAGGACAAAAAAAATATAAGTTCCATTTGACCAATAGCTGTTAACTATTAACTATTTATATTAACTGTTAGTTGTTAGCTGTTTGAGTTAACTGTTTGTATTAACTGTTTGAGTTAGCTGTTTGTTAAAAAACTACTTGGTGAAATTAACTATTTCTGATAAAATTGTGAGACAAAAAGCTAATTCTTCAAAAAGTTTTTCCAAAAAGTTTATGGAATTAACTATTTAAATTAGCTTTTTGAGCCTAAAAAGTTTTTTCACCAAACACCCAAATTAGCTTTTTTACTTAGTCAAACAGGTAATTTTGGTCAAAAAAATCTCTTTTTAGCCAAAAAGTTCTTCAAAAAGTTGTTTGCCAAATACTCCCATAGTAGTAAATAGTAATCATGTTTGAACAGTCATCTGAAAGAATAAAATTATAGTAACTAAATAAATTTAAATCTCTTTAATTTTTTTTTCCTTAGGGTTTAAAAGATATACAAAAGATAATGTTATAGTTTTTGATTTGTTTATCGCAGATTTATAACATGTAGTTTTCTTCCATTATTCTTCATCAATAAAATTTGAACATAAATTAAATGAAATAATTATTAAGTCACCGCACCTAATTTATTTTAACATAGATTCATGTCAGATAATATTTTTAATATGATACTGATCGATGAAACTATCAAACAATCTTATCTTGTTGTCTTCTCAAAAAAAAAGAATAAAATAAAATCATACAAAGATGCTACTCGGACAGCAATTGAAAGAAACTTTGGTCAATTAGAAGGTATGACTTTAGAGAAGCTAGAAAATGTACAAAGTTCCCAACGGTCGGGCTCTGTGTGCCCATAATATCAAGCCTTTCTGCTGCCAAGCTCTGTCTTTTGCTTATCCCACAGTTTTTCATGCATTCCGTCTTTTTCCCTGCGCTTTTCTATAGCTTTTTTTCATCATATAACAGTATAAAATAGCATAATCTAGCCTATATCTAGATTTCCTAAGTATGAAATCTTTGAATAGATTAGGCAGATTATTGTATCTCCATGTACTTATTCTTTTCAATTTATCATAATTGCAGATCAGTATTAATTAGTACTAATGAGTATTAATTAATATTGATCATAGCTAATTAGGGTTGAAATTATGAGTAAAAAATATAACTAAGTGCTGATCAATGCGGATAATACTGATAAATACTTATCAATGCTAATTAATGTTGACTACTGATAATAAGTAATATATCTAGATTTCCTAAGTATGAAATCTTTGAATATGTTAGGCGGATTATTGTATCTCCATACGCTTATTCTTTTCAATTTATCATAAATAATATTGCTGATTGGTACTGATTAGTGCTAATGAGCGTCAATTAATATTGATCATGGCTAATCAAGGTTGAAATAATGAGTATAAAATATAACTAAGTGTTGATTAATGCTTATGAATATTGATCAATGCTGATCAATGTCAATTAATATTGAATACTGATAATAAGTATTTATAATAAGTTAAGAAGAACATATCATAAAGCTAATATAATTTTTTAATCAATGACTGTTAACATTAACTTTATTTTTTATGTTATGTTTTCCTTGTCAATTTACTTGAAGCGTGATTGTGACTGACAATTGTGTATATTTGTCTACAAAATATTTTGAAACAAATCTTCAATGCATTGAGGTCTCTATCAAACTGATGTTTCACCCACAAAATTGTCACTATCATTGACTTATTATAAATGTCATGTTGGAGAGATTCTAAAAGATCTACATACCTTTCGTACGTATCTCACTACAAATAGTATTAAGATGCACGCATGTATGTTCCATTTATTAAAAAAAATATATATAATGTCAACTGCATTAAAAGTGGCTATAGTAATTCATTGTGATCGTAATTAAGCTTGTTAATAATATGTTATTTTATATTTACACAAAGGGACAAGCTCTACCATTATGGGCCTTTCCTTCTATTTTATTGATAAATTTGAATTGATGAGTCGGTAAGATTGAGAAGGTTCAATTTTTTTTTTTAATAGAAGAATTGGTAAGGATCAAGAAATATTAGGAAAAGTTGGTAAGAGATATACAATTTTTGGGGGGTGAAAAATGGAAAAAATTGTAAGGCTATAAAATTCGAATTTTGTTAATGAACGGTTGAAACTGATAAAAATTGATAATTATTGAAAAAAGTTTATAAATATATATTGATTTACCAACAAAAAGAACAGACGTTACATTATCCAAATCTAAAAAAATAATATCCCTAAGAGGCATGGAGAAGTTGTGATTGATATATTTACTCTAATCAAATGGACCAAATCAATGTGTTAAAGTCATCATCAAGAAATGTAACATTTTAAACTTTGACATAAATAAGAGGTGAAAATTAAACGCATAAATTCTTATTTTTAATTTTTTGTCTAAGAGTGTGTTTGGTAGGGGTAAAAATTATTTTCCGAGAAAATAATTTTCTCATTTTATGGTGTTTGATAAAACAAGGAGGGGAAATTTATTTTCAGTTGAAAATTATTTTCTCTAGAATGATTGGAAAATATTTTGACTTTGAATAGAGCGTAAGTTGATTTTATTTTTCTAAAACTCTCACACGATGTCACACTCTTTCTCTATTCCATGTCTATTTCCTCGATATACGGTGCGAAGATTAGGAAAAATTATTTTTAGATTTTTTGTTTATTTTTTGTTAATCAAAGTCATTATCCAAAAAATACATTTTTCTTTTTACCAAACAACGAAAAATATAAACAAAAAATCATTTTACATGAAAAATCATTTTATATGAAAATTTATTTTTTAAGGAAATGATTTTCAACCCTACCAAACACACCATAAGTATCCTCAACTTGTAATTTATCAAATGGGTAATCATTATATTGGATACAAATATTCCATAAAATTGAAACAAAATGGGCACACTATCTATAGATTAGTATGTAACTAGTTGCCTTTGTTGAAGTCACATGAAAATATGAAATAAAGCTAGTTAAGCATGCAAAATTGAAATTCAAGTATCATCATTGCTTTGCACTAAGCCACTAACCCTACCTGGCTAACATTCAATGAACAATTAATAATAAAGTTCACCAATTAATTAATTCAATTTGCATGGCTCATTTGCATTCAATTATGTTGCATGCATTCTCGCTGTAGTTAGCTAGCAACGCACCAACTGAGTTTGTTTAAAAACAATATTTTTCAATGAAAGTACAAAGTTAATTGTATGAAACAATTCCATTGAAAAAGGGAAATTAAGGCCCTATTTGGTAAAATTAGCTGTTTAAGTAGTAGATAGCGGTTCAGGTAGCGGATAGTTGTTAAAATAGCGGATAGTGTTTCTAATTTAGCTGTTAGCGGATAGCTGTTTAGATGAGTGGTTTAAACTAATGTGTTCGGTAAATTTAGCTGTTAGGCTAGCTGATTAATGTAAATTGACATAAAAGAATATAGATAATTTTCAAAAATAAAACTTTTAAAGGATATTTTTGGGCTAAAAAATATTACGCTACTTTTAAATGTCAAACGTTAATACTATTAGCTTTTTAAAAATGCTACTTAAAACGCTAAGCGCTAGTCAAAATACTAGTTTACCGAACACTAAAAATTAATTAATTAGTGTATTGACTTGGATAAAACTCAAAACGCTACCCAAAATACTGTTGCCGAACACCACCTAAATCACTTGCCAAAATTCAACAACGCCAACAAGTAATAAAGGAAGTTATCTATATGTTAGTTCATTTCAATCATAATATGGCTTTATTTATTTCAAATCATCATATGTATCAATGTATGTAAGATAAAGGCTTTAGTCTACATGTAAATACTAGGAATTGAATTTGTATATTTAGACAATTTTCCATTCATATAAGAATTTGTAATATATGAAAACAACTTTTCATTCATATACGAATTGAATTTACATGTAGAGGTGGAAAAAATTTCTTCTACTTATGCAATTGAAACATATTTCTTTTGTCTGTTCCTCAATCGATTAACATATTACTAATTATATTAAGGGTATGTTTGATTTTTTTACCATACTACTTAATACTGTTGATTTTTATCGTTTACAAGTTATAACTGACCATTATTTAATCATAACTTATCACTATTTAAATACTATTTCTTACCGCTCTTTAGACAAGTTTTTATAACTTCTCATTACTTCTTACTATGTACTAGTACCGCTCCTTCATCTAGACCGCTAATTACTCATTAAAACAAAAGTTACTCGAAAAAGAGGAACCCTTTTAATTATTTGTCTGTTTCCTGGACAAATCAGGATGTATGTCACAATACAATCTCGAATAAAGCAAGCATGTTCAAAAGCGAAGAGTGTAGGCTGTACCACTTGAACTTTATTTATTTAGCCCTAATTTAATTGAAGTCAAATGCAAATGTCACATTATCATGTGCTAAAATGATAACATGTGTGGCTGGCATTTTAGCAGCAATTGCCTTTGGAAAGGGACGTAGGTCCCATAACAGTTGACCTTTGATTGATCAACACCAATTAGACGGTAGATACAAAGGTCAACTTCAGAGGAAGTGACAACAACCTGTAAAAGACAATTCGCGATATTCCCAACTTTATAATGCAGACTATTGCATGACACTGTACAACACAAAGATCTTGCAAAACAATTGGTATAATGACATATCTATTTAGGTTCCATTTGATAAATAGTAAGTTTTATATGAGATTATCTCATATAAGACATGTTTTACAATAGATATTCTTATAATGATTTTTAATAATAACTAGGATAACTAGTGAGTTACTGCAAAAAAATTACTTCTTATCGAATTATTAGTTAGTCTATTATGATTTAAAAAGTCACTCTAAAAGATATCATAAATCATCTCAAAATTTTTAAAAAGTCACCCCAACGAAATCCATTTCAAATAAATTTCATGTGAAACGGTCGCATTCAATAGTTTGTATTTGTTAACTTGTACAATAATATAACATTTTCGTCTACAAATAGATCTTAGCGAGCTGACCTCGTAATTCAATATTGTATAAAAATAATATTGAGAAAGAGTTTGACACTTTTTATGAGGCTTTTTCATATGCACTTTTGTATATATGGACTGTAAGGAATTTTAGAATATGAAGTTCACATGTAATCGATGTTGAAATTTATTTGATTAATTTTACTATTTAAACACTCTGTGCATAAGTATAATCAGCGATCACAAACTAATTATATTTAATGAAAAAAACCCTGAAAAATTATAATTTTTTAATAACCAGATAAAGCAACTATGTAATTAATTAATAAGATAACCACAAATACTGTTTGCATTAATTTTGAGTTTTTGGGTCGAGTCATTTCTTTTGACTTATGTGCTTACTTTTACTTATAGTTTTTTTGGACCTAACATATACTTGGCTCCTTTTCCACCAAGCTTTTACATTCATTCTCCCTGCAAAGATTCTCAACACTTTCCATGTGCATGCACTAACGTTGGCTAAGCCAGTGGGCTCTTCTCGCGTCTATGGTGCTTGTTACACTGCCATACTTTCTTTTTATATAGTTGTTATTATTATTATTATTATTATTATTATTATTATTATTATAGAATATAGATCATAGATTAGGTCCCTCTTTTGCAAACAAGTTGAGGATTTTGTCCATTGACATCTTGACAAAAAATATAAAAATTATATTAGTACAAATAAAGGATTAAAAATGGTTAATAGAATATTTAAAAACTATAGATTAGGATACTATTTATAAAGTTATGGATTCTGATTCTATTTGCACCTAGCTTTGATTGTAAATTTTTTTTTTCTATTTCCACTTATCTTTTGAAATTTATTGTTTTAAAAAAATATTTTGCTAGTTGGACCATCCAACTAGATAATATTTTCTTTCTATCAAAAAAAGGTAATATTTTCTAAAATAATAAAGCTATAAGTGTATACAGAACTAGAATCTAGATTTTGAATAGTATTCTGTAAAAAAAATTACTTATTGATTTTAATCATTTCACATTATATGTTTCAAAATTTACCGAATATCTCACTCAAATTATGATTTATTATTTTGTGAACGCAATAACATTTGGCCCAAAAAAAAGTCAATTTCAAACTTATTTCCATGGTTATAACGGCAATTTCATCCTTCTTTTTTGGCGGTTTTTGGGGCCAAGCCTTGGGACTTGAACAATAAGGGTAGGTCAATTGTGAGGGAAATGATGCATTAACATTTGTTTGTAACTGCGAATAATAACTCAACTCTAATTAAATGGAGGGTTCAAAAAAAAAACATTTCTTTGCAACTTGCAACTTATCATAGATTTTAAATATCTTGACTTTTCGGTACATATTCACTACTTATTAAAAATGTTTCCACTTTTTTCAATAAATATAATCAATCCAAAGGTCGATGTGGAGAATTCACAATGAACAATTTCAATGTGTCCATACTTGACAACATAATTCAATGCATACTTATGATCCCCACTAAGGAACATGCTTATTTTTAATGGTGCAGTATAATGATTAGTTAAGGAGTGATTAAAATGCTTAGTTATATTTATCTTCAAACCATGGACCATTGATGTCGGCCCCAGTTAGGCGCTTAATTACCTTTTCTCGTTTGTTTGTCGGTGCGTTTATCACTAATTAATTAGTTAATCAGGTGTAATCAACAATTTTTTAATTCAAAATTTACTAACAATTAATACTAATCGATAATTCCCTGATCTAACTAATTCCCTACCATAAGCTACACATCATTAATTGCAACCATATTGGACCCGGCCAACATGTATTTGTAGTTGGTAAGAAATGGAGACCATTACCAACTTTAAGAAATATTTATGTTTAATTTTCACTAAAAATACAGGTGATCTACTAAGAATCAACGATTTGTCCATTTAGTTTTGGAATATAACTTAAATTTGATATTATAATTAATCGATGTTCAACAATCTACCTAAACTTTTTATATCGAGGGAAGATAACCATAGCACTACTATAGAGATTGAATAATATATTGATCTCAACTTAAGATATATATATTCTCTCCTTGGTAATTAATAAATGATACATTTTAAGTCAAAAAAAAAAGGAAAGGAAAGAAATAGGATGAACTTTAGGACCAAAATTTAAAAATTTTAAAACCATCCCATTATTTACAATTTTATATGAACGTTTACTTAATTATTGATACTTTATCTAGTAAAATTATTAAAAAATTATCCCAAATTATATTAATTTGCATCTCTTTCGTAACACATTATAAATATGATACGCTATAACAGCAAGTTTTTTAAGTGTATTTATCAGTATATCCTTCAACTCCAACCTGACCAAAATTAATGGTTACTAACTTACTTATGGATTTAGACATTTGATTCCCTTTGATATATATAAAACAATGAGGTCTGATGTATTTATTTAATTAGTTTTTTTTAAAAAAATCATTCTTAACCAAAAAATTAAACCTCTAAATTTATTCTATAGGCCCGCTTATTCATATCTTCATAACTTAAGACCATTTTAACTTCAATTATAAGACATGATCTTATCAATCCTTAAATTTTAAGAATCAAAACCAAATAATTTAAACTTCTACTGAATTTTAAATTTTTATAATCTGTGATTTAAAATCAAACTAAGCACATAAGTACATAACCATTAGGTATTGTTTTATAATTAGTAAACCAACACAGGTTGGTTCAAATAGTTTGACAATTGTTCTCCTTAAGTAAGGTCTCGAGTTCGAGTCTTGTGAATGGAGAAAATATATGATGAAAGAGCTCTACCTCTTATTGGACTGACAGTAGCTGAACTCCAATAAAATCAAATATATTTTAGAATTAGTAGAATTGAAAAAGTACAAAATTTAACATGTACGGAATTTAATTTTAGGTTTTATAACAATTTTTAAACGCATTATCAGCTAAACAGGGAAATGTATCTATATTTCATACATTGACATTATAATATTATTACATCTTTTTTCAGAGCATTTTGGGTGGCCAAGATAACCATGTCGCCTCTCACAAAAGGGACATAATTAAGCTACAGCGACTGAATCATTACCCTTTTTGACTGATCTCCATCGACGCTCTTTGTAGGGTTTATATTAGATTTTGTCAAAGTAGTGGACTGCCACCTTACCTCCTACTGTTTCCATGCATATCTTGTCTCCCTCATTTTTTTTTTTTTAATTCAGACGCATATCTTGTTTTATATATATATATATATATATATATATATATATATATATATATATATATATAAGTGTTATCTGATCTAGTCTAAGTATAAAATACACATGTTGCACTGGTATGTACATATATATATCACCCCAATTAAGTTGGCCTCTGAAAAAATAGGTCAGACGCTCTTGTGTTCACACCCTGGCAGACACACATTATAACTCCCCAGAGAGAGAGAGAGCACAACTTCATTTGTTGCCTTTGCCATGAAGTCTTCCTTGGCCTTCACCGTCCTCTTTTCTCTTCTTATGGTAAGCTCCTCCAATCTTAAAGCCTCTTTTTGGTTCGCTGGGTAAAAATATCATACGCTTATTCGTCTTTTGAAATCAATTTCTTTGTTTTCACGAATGCTTACAAAAGTAAGATCGTCTGTACCTGAATATCTAAAGATACTGTAAAAATAGAACTCATGTTAGGGGAAGTTATTGTATACCCTTAACTATTAACATGTTTGCCCCCCTACAAAAAGCGGATAATTTTTTATGTGCTCCCGATCAGGAGCACATGCTCTCACTGTCTATAAGTATTTATTTTTTATATGTGTATTTGTTATATATGTATCTTTTGTCAAGAAAAATAATGAACCGAGTAGTTTGAAGAGATTCCAAGTAAGAATTTGTCAATCAAGAATTTAAATTGTCAGGTGGTTGAAAGGCTTTGGAACAGTTTACCATGCAGTCTAGTATATTTGATCGATAAACTTTGCTTTAAGATCAATGAAATATTCATGTTTTCTTTTCCTTTTTTTTGGCTTTTCTTGCAGTTTGTTAGCGAAATTGAAGCGAGGAGAGGTCCAGAAGATTATTGGAAATCAGTGATGAAAGATGAGAAAATGCCAGAGGCCATAACTAGCCTGTTGAATCAAGATTCGGCTGACCCAATATCTGAAGATAATAACATGTTTCGTAGCTATTTCAAGAGGGATTTTTATGTCAACCCTGTCAATGCCATAATCTATCACCCAGATCATCGTCATCGTCATAATCAGATCCCTAATTGGAGCACAAAGCATGATTCTTATGCTATGAATCGGCCGGCGCCGCCGGGGAAATTAGATCCCCAGTGAAGGCCATAATCATCAAAGTTTGAAGGTGTTCATCAAGTTTGATACTCCCTATATGAATATCATTATGGAGGAATTAAGTTGGATAAGTTGTCTAGTTACTTGCTGTAGATACCAGTTGTGTTTTAAGCAAGCCATATTCCTTCACTTGCACGTCCATGTTTGATTTTTCTTTTTTCTTTGGGGTGGTGTCTAAAGGGTCAACGTTGATGGGAGCGGACGATAACAACTCTAGAGGCTTTTCGAGTTGAATTAATTAGCGTCATTTCTGTATTCGAATTTCAAACCAAGTATGAAGGTGGGTGGTGACACAGTACTTGCGTTCTTCTTATCTCTTAGTACCTGCCCTATTGTCGAGTCAGGCAATTAATGCCATATAATTGTGTTTACGTTCATTTCACAGTTGCATTGAGGATAAATTTTAGAAGATAACAAGCATATAATTGTGTTACGATCATCTCACGGTTGTATTGAGGATAAATTTTAGAGGATAACGAGCAAGAATTTGTGATTATTATAGATGATGGGTTCGAGTAAATTATGAGGCTGTATTTGTTAATGGTTATTTGTACTCTTTGCATGTATATAAAAGATTGTGGGATGTTAATCCAAGAATTCTGAGGTTGTACGTACGTGTTTATCTCTACTGTTTGCATACAAGATTATGGGATGTTAATTCAATAATTCTCTTCATCATGGTCGGTCCATACGTTGTTAATTTTTATCGTTCTTTTTGGTTATATTATAAGCAAAAAATATGTATTAATGGATAGTGATAAATGTCTTGCTGTAAGACACTCTTAAATGTCTTACTTTATTATAAATTAACACATTTTATAATTTTATACTATAAATTTTTCAATGATTATACATAATTATGAATTGCTAATGTTATATATTCGTCGGCTACGCCGACAAATTATTAAATGATACTCTAATTGCATTAACTCTATTTGCGAGTACATATGATACGTATATTTTAAAAATGCGACAAATTATGAATAAAAAGATAATTTTATACAATTTTTAAGTTGTAATATACTTCCACGATTCCATCGTCCTACTATTTTTTTAAATTTAAAAATATAATAGTATGAATTTTAGTCAAAACGAGACATTCATGAAGTGTCTTGTTGCAAGATACTTATCATTTGCATTAGGATTATCACATCTAATTAATTCTCCCAATGAAATTCGTGAAAAATAATGGTACTGTTACTAACTCTTTATAATTGGGACATTATTTTTCTCAATTAAAATTAATCATGTTGCATTTTATACTTTACAAGTCAAATATGTTGTTTGACAAGATCAGGGAGTTGACAACTCAAATTAAAGAAAATAGTTAACATATTATAAAGTGGAAGAAATTAATGTCCACTGGGGGTTAAATCATACCGCATAACATGCAGATTTTCCACTGTTATCTGATCTCGATGTGCCGGTGGATATTCTAGAGGGTACTTGTCAAACAAGAGTACACGACAACCATCATTTCATTTGCAGAAGAAGATCAGAAATTTCATGCATAAATAAATGGCCAACTTGGTTGAGAATATTTAATTTCTTTCTTTTTCACCGCCGAGCTGATTAATCAAATTATCAAGATTTATCAAGAAATCTAACAAAACCAAATTATTAAAAGCACAATAATTTTTCGTTGGGTATCGACTAAGCTAATCAGCACACACTTAGTTAACATTTATTTGGATGTAAATAATCTTATAATTCAAATAAGTTTGTATCTGTATGCCTATTATTTTATTTAGTTGAAAGAAAATATTGCAAATAACAACTACCTTATAATTATAATGATTACACCTATATAATCATGATCACAGCCCTGTTCTTTTTGTGGGTCAAATCTAAAATACCATTAACCTCAACCTATTTCAACATACTTCAATCTACTTCAATCCACTTCAAACTCGCTTACACTATTTTAACTAAGTTTAATTTATCACATAAAAAATTTAACCCACCTCAACCTAATTCAACCTACCTCAACCTACTTCATCCTTTTATCGACCCCAATTTACCTAAAAAAAATAGGCCCTACATTATAAGGCTGATTATATTACGTTACATTTAATCAAATATTACATTGGTATCAATTAGCTGAAAATTTTTTGTAGCATACCATCTAAACCGAGCCCAATAAATTGATCAATCACATTTCTACCAGTCTAATTTATCTTACATTCGTATGATAGTGTACACTATACAAATATACAACATCAATTATTATTGTTTGTGTGAGTTTTAATTTTGCTATGATTTGGGGAGATTAAGACCATGTTCTTTTCGACTTATTTTGTTTGAACTTATTCCGAACTAAACTTAGCTGAACTTATTGTGAACTTATTTGCTGAACTTATTATGAACTTATTAAAGAACAAATTTATAAACTTATTGTTGAGCTTATGTGCTGAACTTATTCTGAACTTATTTGCTGAACTATTCTGAACTGAATTTACCTGAATTTATTCTTCAAAAAATTAGTCGAAGAGAAGAGGGTCTAACATAGGCAAACCGATTTATCCCTACATGCAGAAAGACATCAATAAATATGATAGCACCAATTAGTTTATTGATAAAAGCTTTAAAAACAACCGGAAGTTTCAATTTAGAGACCACATGAGCGGACTTACGTACATACCTCCTTTGACACGCCTTAGAATAATACTTACTTAAATATCATTCCAATTTAACTGGTTAGTTCAAGTAGTAACTTCTTTATCTTATCAAAAAAAAAAGGGTACTTCTTTAAGTGATAACTTTGTAAAAGTTTGTAGAAATTTGAACTTAAATTCTACCGATATTGATCACTGCACACACATTCCCCTTCGAGAAAAGCAAATAATAGAATTATGGACGTTTGGACCTTCATGAACCCTTCATTGTGAATTGCGATGATTAGTTTAAGGACAATTGGTAGTGTGTCGGAAAATTAGAATATGCTCGAGTAGAATGTGTCATATTCCCCTTGTTTAAGTTGTGTTCTTCCCCAAATTAAAGCCTCGTATTTCAATCTCAGGATTCATCCATTCCTTAAATTTTGTACTTAAAGAGTGTTTTTCCTCATATTCTTCCACAAACCTGAGACTAATTGCCTTTGATCAAACCCACTTCTACCGTAGGAAGTACCGTGCATTGTATTTTTTTTTAGTGGTACAATTTGGCAACTATTTTGTGCCTCTCTGAGCTCCTAAATGTTAAATATCTCTCTTCAAAAAAAAAAAGATCTGTTTGGAAATTTCAAATTTATTTCTAGAAGTTACAGGTCAATTTTGATTTTTGACTGCATAAAATCTGTCTATTGTGACTGCTGCACGCAGTGATTCGATTAATTTTTTGGATTTCAAAAATTATTTCCAAATGGGGTCGGCCAGGACGCCCAATGATAAAATTTTGAGGGCTGTTTTTCACCTGTGGGCTCTTGCTCACAGCCTTCAATAATTATTTTTGGGCTACCCGCTTTCCATCTGGTAAGATTGTGTGAGTGATGCCATTTAGGCATGTTAATGGCATGCCTATTCAGATTGAATAGGATTTGTGGTAAATACGGTTACTAAAAGGGAATGAGTATTGGCAAGGATCAGTAAGGCTTAGTAATAGTGGGGAATAGTTGTAACTTTTTGTGTTTTGAGTGGAGATGAATCGAAAAGAATGGGAATGATGGATAAAGATTTGTAAGAATTTGTTAGAATTGGCAAAGATTGTAACAATTATGATTTTTTTAAGAAAGATGGTAAAGATTGATAAAGACTGAAAATGATTGGAAGGAGTTGGTAAATTTTAATTTATAAATGAAAAGAACAGACCCTTAGATGATGAATTTGTTGTGGTAATTTAGTAGTGTTGGAACCTATATGATACGTTTAATTTTAGTACCCGATATTGTATGTTTTATACACTTCGGGGTTGATACATGGCTATGGACTTCGTGAAAGCCAAAGGGGGCATAGAGAGGTGAAGCTTTCTCCTACAGCTCACGTTTCGATGGTACTATAATTCGACCTCATATACTTGAAATCCCAGATCCACCACTATGTGTTGCAAACTATACTTTGATGTTGGAGACGCTGCGTTGGTGATTGTAAGTGTGCATGGAGCTTTTTCAGAGAACAACCCAAGTTGTACTATCTTGGTTGGAGTCAAACAAAAGAACGAAATTTGTTAAGCCTAGAGTCACATAAAAAAAAAAGGTAGCCCGGTGCACAAGTATCTCGTGTTCACGCAGAGTTCGAAGAAGGGCCGCACCCCAAGGGGTAAATTGTAGGCAGCCTAACCTGACTTTGTCAGTGGCTAATTCCGCGGCTCAGACCCGTGATCTTTTGGTCACATGGAGACAACCTTACCGTTGCTCCAAGGCTCCCCTTCACATAAGAGAAGAAATTTGTTAAGCCTAAGCTAGAATAGGCAACGACCTATTTGAAGAAGGGTTTGCAGCATGGTTGCAACCGCCCAATGATTGAATGCAGCAGATGGCTAACCCATGGTCAATATCAGCAATCACGCTTATGAGTTGTGCACTTGTTATTAGCATATTGCTATTGAAGTCATAACCAATTGACACCATTGGTGGGTTGGGGATTGTTGATCAATAACAAACTTTACTAGACTCAGGGCCTGTTCTTTTCGTGGGTAAATTGGGGTGGGTAAAAGGTTGAAATAGGTTGAGGTGGGTTGAAGTAGGTAGAAGTGGGTTGAATTTTTTTATGTGATAAATTAAACTTGGTTAAAATAGTGAAAGTGGGTTGAAGCAGATTGAAATGAGTTGAAGTGGGTTGAGGTTGGTATTTTGAAATTTACACACGAAAAGAACAGGCTTACCATAATGTCATCCAATCTATCAACTATAGAGCAATTGTATCCTTCTATTTTCTCTAGAAATATATAATTGTCTTAGCTCTTGTACTTTGTTTACTGAAATTCTCAAACCCTGGAAATAACCACAAATAATTTTATCCAAATTTGCAACGTTGCCTTTTGCACCATGGCCCCCATCCATCAATACATGCCCTGGTTTGTGATTAACTAATATGGCAATACATATGAGACATGAACACATACACTGCAAATCACCCACAAATGATTAAGGATATCCGAGAATATGTACTCTTAAATTCTAATTGTATATTCTTTTTCAGGTGTATTTATCATACATTCTACGTTTCTAATATTTATTTACTGGTATATCTTCTAAGAATATATATTCTCAGATGTAAGATATAAACTTTATAAATCGCCACCCCTATCCAAAAAAAAAAAAAAACACACTGAAGGCTAGACAAACTAACAAAGCATGTGTCCATTTTGATATAATGAAAGAAAAAGAGATCTTCTGTAGTTTCTTTTTTTCCTTCTCTGTTTTGGGGGTGAATAAGTACAAGTATATTTGATTTTGTTGTGAAATGTGAACAAAGAGCGCTTCAAAGCTGGAACTCTCCCAGAGCGTCACTCTCTCCTCTAAACTTAAACCCTTGACGGAGAAAAATGGAAGAGAAGCGCCGAGAAGCCGGATCTCACTCGCCGGCGCCAACCGCGTCCGCCGGATCTTCCATGAAATCCGGCGATTCACCGGCGACGGAGCCACCAGCCCCACGGCGGAGGGGTCAGAAACGCAAATCGACCTCCTCCGCTACTTTAGGCTCTTCGTCCGCGCCGCCGAAACGGCATGCTCGTGAGAAGGCCGCCGCCGCCGCTGCCGCTGCAGCTGCCGGAGTTTCCTCTTTTTCGTCGGCGATCCACAACGGACCGTTAACTAGAGCTCGGCAGCTATCCGATAACAATGCCGCCATTTCTTCGGTGCTCAATGCTATCAATAACGAGCTGTCGACGGCGGCGGCTGATGCAGCTGGTGGTGCTGACGGCGGAGAGATGGTGAATGTTACAAAGGAGGATTACGAGGCGCTTGAGGCCACCATTGAAGCTGAATTTGAAGCAATTCGATCTCGTGGTGAAAATGTTCACGTAGTTCCTGTTGCCGCTGGTAAGTTGCTTTCTTCGAATTCTTTTGCCCTAATCTTATTCATTATATGTGCTCGTCCATAGAATTTACGGTTTGGGAGTTAGAGTATTGAAGTAACTTGCTAAGTCGGTATGATCTTGAAACTTAGGGTTCAATTTCCGTTTTCCTGGAGTTGCAAATGCGATCATTTGTTGAATTTCGTGCTATGAGCTACCTTTTAAATAGGAGCCTTCTACGAAAAAACGCTTGATAAATTTTGATGACTGTAATTGATGATGCAATTTCGTTTCCCGGATTACTTGTCCCGAAGGGTTCTTAATTGGGCAGCACGCTTGGCTCTGAATTCGGAGAGCGCTTATTGGTTTGGCTGTCTAAGATTTGACCAGCCAGAATTTGCAATGATACATATTGGTTTGGCTGGCTATCTTATGCATGATAGATGGCATTTGAGTCATGGCAGGGGCAGTGTGACTTATGTTTTTCAGTTGAACTTTCGTTTTGGAAGTGCTGTGGAGATCTTATTTCATATCGCTTTGGACATAGTGTTGCAAACACTTGATGATGAATCTTTCTAGTTCTATGCTTTTCTCTTGTTGAATATTGTATTCAGAAACTCTTATGTATGCTATTAATAGAGTTGAGGATGGGACAACGAACTGGAGTGTTCAAGATACAAAGTGACTGAGAGATATAAGTTCTATAAATTTGTGATTTTTATAGAATTTATCTCCAAATATGCCGTATGGTATTGTTCTTGTGAAGTGGGAGGTGCAGTTTATTGTGATTTTGTGTCCAAAAGTATTAGCCAATCCAAAAGGGGAAAAAGGGCAAAGACCTGTGCTTGTGAATGTCCTAGCGAATAGCTTACTTGAAAATGCTGATTTTGATCCTGTGGAAAGCTTTTGATGTCAGCAAAATCAGGAGTTTGGCAAGCGGATATAAGTGTTCCTGTGTTGTGGTTCAAGTCGTTTGTTACTCTTTATATCTCCTCTTTCTTGTCTCAGATTTTGATTTGATTTAATGTCTATAGTAAGTTGCGGAATTAAATATGAATGGCTTAAAATGGATATTTTAGGAAATCTCGGTTAATAATGCATCTTTTTTCCTTTTTAGGATGGTTTTCCTGGACAAAAATCCATCCAATTGAAAAGCAAACATTGCATTCTTTCTTTGACGGGAAGTCAGAAAGTCGGACGCCGGAAATTTACCTGGAAATAAGGAACTGGATCATGAAGAGGTTCCATGCTAATCCAGGAACAAACATTGAATTAAAAGATTTGTCAGAATTGTCCACTGGGGATTCTGATGCAAGGCAAGAGGTTATGGAGTTTCTGGATCATTGGGGTTTAATTAATTACCACCCTTTTCCTTTGAATGATCCTACGGACATCGACGCCAATCTTAGTACAGATACTGATAATGATGACAAAACAGAATCATTGATTGAAAAGCTGTATCAATTTGAAACTGAGCTATCCAATCAACAAGTATTTCCTAGAGCCAGTTCATCGAATCTAGCAATGCCTACTGGAATGTTTCGTGAGTCAACTATTGCTGAGGAGTTGGTAAAACAAGAGGGACCTGCAGTTGAATATCATTGCAATTCTTGTTCTGCTGATTGCTCTCGCAAGCGATACCATTGCCAGAAGCAGGTGGAGTTTCTCAGACTGATTCTTCATTTGTGAGCTCTATATGTTAAGATTCTGAACCTTTTCCAAGTTAAGTTTGGATTATTTTTGCCTTGTTTCAAGCAATATTTATAACTCTTACCATTTGCAAGTGTGTAATTGTGTGTGCTAGTACGATTTCATTTGTTTTATTTAGTTAAGATCATTGTGGAGTGACCCCTGATTAGATGTGGCTGGTCAGAGGAAGTCCTTGCTGACTGTAGATAGCTTATCATGAATGGTTGGCACCGGGGCAAAGCTGTTTGCCTATGATGATAAGTTGCTTGAATGTGTGATCAGTGACTTCCAACCTCCAATTTTGTTTTGTAGAGCTTTGAGACTTTTTTTGCATTGAAAAGGTTAGCCCACCAAAATTGGTTTATATCCTTCCCTCCCAAATTCTTTTGGTCCAACTCCTTTTGCATGTGTGTGTTGCCAAAGAACAATCCTTCATTCATCACAATTTTGTTCAGAAATACATGTGGAGATGTTTCAGTGGCCACACACCTGTCCATATTTTTTCTAGTCTCAAAGAGTTCTTAATTGGCTCTAATGATAATACATGTTTCTTTCGTTTGTAAAGGTTGTTTGGAACTTTGTATATTTGGGCTTTGGCCTCGTGCTAACATATGGTGGTCTTTATGCTTTCTTCAGGATTGCTGCATATTAAATACTTTTCAAGTGTATTGTGATGCCAAAATCATACAGAATGTGTGAACTGTTTATTTTCTTCTTTAGAATGTTCTCGTGGGAGTCAGAGTACAGATATTTATTATGCGGAAGTGTACTTGTTTTATGTTCATTCTCAAAGAAATGATAAACCTTCTCCTTCTGTTGCACCTTCGGTGCTTAGGATTGCTCCTTACTTCCTAGCCTGAGTTGCAGTAGTGACTAGTGTTACAGGTTGGCTGGCTGGAAGATGGCCATGAGTCTGTTCTCTGTGCACCAGACATGTAGAGCATGAATGGATCCGTCAAGCATGGTGAAGACCTTTTATGCATCCAAAGTCTCCTGATGAGACAACCTTAATTGGTGGACAGGGGTAGCTATTGCGGGGGTTCTAAGTAGTAGTCAATGCGCCTGACAATGTTAATCTTTTTTCATGGTTTTTTCTTGTCAGTGATCCCTTTTTCTCTATAATTGTGGCATTGTGCTTAGAAACACCTTTATGAAAGCATTAGTCTCCTCCTCTCTTCTGGATGCAAAGTAGCTGACTATATTTTGCTTTACAGGCAGATTTTGATTTGTGTACGGAGTGCTATAACAATGGGAAATTTGGCTCTGGCATGTGCCCTTCAGATTTCATTCTCATGGAGCCTGGAGACGCCTCTGGTGCTAGTGGTGGCAAGTGGACTGATCAGGAGACTCTCCTTCTCCTTGAAGCATTGGAACTTTATAAAGAGAACTGGAATGAGATAGCTGAGCATGTAGCCACAAAAACTAAGGCCCAATGCATATTGCATTTCCTTCAAATGCCTATTGAGGATGGATTTCTGGACTATGATGATACAGAAGATGTTACTCAGGAGATTGCAGAACCAAATTCAGCAAATAATGGTGTACCTGTCCCCAAGGATAATTCAGAGCCAACAGAGGGAAAAAGTGGTAAAGATTGTTCAGAACTTGCAGAAGGTGAAAGTGGTCAACTTAACTCAGAAAAATCAGAGTGTAAAAGTGGTGAAAATGATCCGGAGCCACCTGAGAGAAAAACTGATGCAAATGCTGTCCAACCTACATCATTCCCGATGGAAACCTTAAATCTTGAAGACGTCCGAGATGGGAAATCGACTCAGCATGGAGATGATGACATTGTGCTCAGGGCACTAAAGGAGGCATTTGAGGTTGTTGGTTCCCCACCAACCCCAGAAGAAAGTTTTTCTTTCGCTGAAGCAGGGAATCCTGTTATGGCATTGGTAAGGCAAGGAACACATAGGCTAGCAGCTTTATTAGTTTACTGTTTTTCTGAAGATGTTGACAATTGATTTAATCTTATAGTCAGTCTAGATTGACTCATCTAAAATGCTTGTGAGATAAGAAAAGCATTTCTCAGTAACATGGTTTATCTAATTTTGATATCTAAATTTGTCCTCCTATTCCACTTTACCCATACAGTTGTGAATTGTTGTCTATGCAGACAGTTGCCTGCTATGTGTAGGTAGCTGGAGTAGACCAAATGGATTATTGAGTTAGAGGGAGCATAGAATTTGTGATCGGTCAACCCTTTGTCTGCCATGGATAATGATTGATATTAAAGCTAGTTTTTCGCTTGAAACGTTATGAGATTGAGCAGGAATTGGGTAGATGCTTCATTTCTCTCTCTATGTGTGTGTGTGTGTGTGTGTTGAAGGAAGGTAACTCTTAGTTTTACTGGATATTTATTGTCAATTGATCTATTTCTCAGGCAGCATTCCTAACTCGGTTAGTGGAGCCTGGTGTTGCCACTGCATCTGCCCGCAGCTCACTAAAGTTAATGTTCAGAAGTTCTGCGGGGTCACAGCTAGCTGCAAGGAACTGCTTTGTTCTTGAGGATCCACCTGATGAAACGAAAGAACAGATTGGTTCTCAGAAGTAAGTTGTGCTGCTTGAACCTGGAAATATTAAATTTCTGCTGTGTCTGGTGACAGTGATTTGCACTTTTGCAGTGTGGGTACTAAGATTGATCAGAATGACCCCGTGCAATCTGAAAGTGCTAAAAATAATAATTCTAAAGAGGAGAATTCATCCAATCAAAGTGAGAATAAATCTACCCTGTTGCTGGATGGAACTAACTCAACAGATGATACGATTTGTGAGAAGGATTCCGCTTCAGGAGAGGATCTAGAATTGCCTTCTAAAGAGCAGGATTCGCATGTGGAGAAGTCCCAAGGCGTAGAAAAAACTGATGGAGAAAATTCTCAAGTTGCACAAAAGTCTGATGAAGCCAGATCCCAAGCTGCAGAAACGACTAGTGAAGTGAAGTCACATCTCGCCGAAAAGCCAGATGGAGAGCAGTCCCAGAGCATGGAAAAGCTAGATGAGAGTACTAATGCTGAGCAGACTGGGCAGAAGGTTTTGAAGGATTCAGAGAATCCTGTTCTGCTGAATGATGAGCCACGTGTGAATAAAAAAGATCTAGATGATTCTGCAAATGAAGCATCAAATGTCAATGCTATGGGAGAAGCTGTTCAATGCACGGAACTCCCTAAGGATGCAGATACTGAGTCCTGGCTTGTTCCTTCAGACAAAAAAGACCTGCCAGATAGAGAGATGCCAGATGCAATGGTGGAAGTTGGATCACAAGCAGGTATGTTCTGTCTGGTTGAGCTCCATGAATTTATCAATCTTCACTTGCATCTAGCTCCATTCGAGTTCAGATTCTATGGTTTTGATGATGATGGATGATGATGTTGTCTATTACTGTATGTTGGCTATTTCTTCCAATCATTGGCCCAATGGAAAATTTGATGGGGAAAAGCACATTTGGATATTGTCATTGTTTAGTTTTCTGGACCTATTTGCTGTTTGTTTTTTTTAATATGCTTTTTCAATATCCACTCTCTGTCTGTTTTGGTTTGCTGGCCTTTCTAATTGCCAAAATGTACACCCTGTTGATTGTTATAGTGGATGATATGGATATTGCCAAGACTGGGGACCCTAAATCTGTGGAGAGTACCAAGGCCAAAGATGATTCAAACATAGCTAAGCTGAAGCGTGCTGCGCTTGGTACTCTTTCAGCTGCTGCAGTGAAGGCAAAACTTCTTGCAAACCAGGAAGAAGATGAAATTAGGCAGCTTGCTACAACCCTAATTGATAAGCAGGTATCCTCACCCCAGAAAATATATAAGAAGAAAGCAAACTGCTGTTGCTTTCCACTTTGAAAACCGAGCCCCCCCCCCCCCCCCCCAAAAAAAAGGATCAATCGCCTAAGATGTTTCTGATTGTCTGAATCAGGAATGGATATTTGTTATCTTGTTGCATGTGGAAGTTTGATCTTCAGTGTCTTCCTATGGTTGCAGCTGCACAAGTTAGAAATCAAGTTGAGTTACTTCACAGAAATGGAGAATGGCATCATGAGAGTTAGAGAACAATTGGAACGATCAAGGCAGAAGCTTTTTAGTGAACGTGCTCAGATTATTGCAAGCCGACTTGGTTTATCAGCTTCATCATCTAGAGTACTGCCGTCATCGTTCCCAATGAACAGGATGCCACCAGCCCTTTTAAACTCAATGCTCAGGCCAACAATGACCATGGCTGCTCAAAGGCCTTCCATGCCAAGACCTGTCATGGCATCTGCTCCTCTGACAGCAAACACAGCTGTCCCACCTGAGGCATCAGGAGGATCAACATAGCCTTCTGCTTCAGAAAAACCTTCTGCTTCAGTTGGGACGAACTGATTACTGATTACCTTTGTCTAATCGGTTGTACTCACTTGAAATAGACCATCACTATGTGTTGAATCGTGCAAGGCCACATTGCAGGTAAATACTATGGCAACCTCACCGTTTTCTTAAATTTAATTAAATGATGACCCAATTGTTGTTTGTGGGAAGGCTTTGCTTTGTTTTCTTGTCTAATTTGCTTTGAAAATTATGGAGCTTTGAAATTTTTAGAATTTTGAATTTTTTAAGGGGTGGCTTCCTTGAGATTTTAGTCGAGTTGTGAATTCTTGGAAGACACTGACATTTATAGAGGAGCCACAGAGCCACTAATGTTTTGTCAGAGTTTTGGAACTTTTAGAAGGGGTCTGGCTTCCATAGTGCAACCGAAAGTTTGCCGTTACAACAACCTATATGCAGGGTGTGTCCCACTGAAGTAGTTTTAGGGAGATTTAGATGTTGGCAAACCTTGAAACAGGGAGACCATTATTTGAAGAAATGAGTTTCCAGCTGTTGAGATCTAATATTTGCGTGGCCTTGAAATTTAGAGTTTCTGGGAACTTCTGAACGTCTTAATGGAGCTCAAAATGTGATCCCTGGAAATTTCATGGGTGCCCTGGTAGGTTCATGGATGAAATGAACATAGCGTTGTCAATTCCTGTTTCAATCTTTTGCATTGAATTGCAGTGTTGTTTGGACAACATTGACTTCAGCTATAAATTATTTATTGGAGGTTCTTGCAGAAGGTATGTCCATCGATTGTGTTGATGTCTATATTGTTTCACCCTTTTTATGGGAAGCTAAAAGGGAGGGGGCGGCATTCCTATACGCTGTGAGCGGGTGCTTCCTGCTGCGAATGCTGATTGCAAGAGGCCAAGTGAGATCCAGTGGGCTCCTTGTTCTACAATAGTCTTAGGATTATTCAAATCAATGAATTGAAGAAACAATATCTGGCATCATTAGATCCCTCCCCCTATTTTGTAGTCAATAGGCCACAAACGAAACAGAAATGAGGACAGAAACCGTGACATAAAACTCAGGTTGATAATTGCTCGCATGGCCTTCCATTCCCTCGTCCAGATTGGTGATTGTCCCCAATCTCTTCGGTTTAGATTGTTCTTATCTTGCTCATCTGCCTCTCTGCATGTAGTTGATCAGAAACTACGACATTTACCTCATCCCTCCCTCTGCTTCTGTGTTCGGGTGCATGTAATTATTGCGCATATGTTTCCCATGCTCTCTCTCTTGTTTCTATGTATCTGGGGAGCTATTCGTGAGGCTATCAAACCGTGGTATATTCGATTTTGCTCTTCAATTTGAAGCTAAAAGGCTTAATGCTATCTTTAGTCATGCTTGGCCACATTGCGGCACGACTTTTTTACTGGATTAACATCAACATATCCTTGGTCTGAGGCCAAGGATGTTAGTGGAGTCGTGTACACCTGCCTTGAACCATTGTGCACCCTGTATGAGGTTGCTGTGTAGAGAGCTTCTCCTCCCCCTCCTGTGCAGATTTAGTACATGAACGCCGTTGAATGTGTTCGGCGTGATATGTAGGATGTGTTGATTTTTTGAGATGAATGTAGGGTAATCCTTGGAATTAGTGTACTTAAAACAGAGTTTTAGGTCTGTTTTGGTCTAATTATAAGCATAACCATCAAATGGAAATCTTGTTTGCTTGCATCGTATTCCTGACCGTAAAAATTGGTCTGTCAAGGGTATTGGTATATAGCTCATTGGGATTTGCAAAAGAGATCGAAACACAATCACAAGTTTGATACACGAGAATGAAACAGAGAATGAAACGCAGCCCACAAATGTCGTTTACTGGTAATAATAGTTACAGCAAATATTTGTAGGTAGTTCAAATTTTTAAAAAAATTGAATGAAACGAATAATAGATTGCAGAGAATACAACATTCACGTTCGGAGCTTAACATTCACATCCAGTTGACCTCTGCTGGTTGCTATCAGCAACATCGATTGTGTCCGGCAAGTATCTGCAAATAATGACAAGTTTAGCAGCAGCACAAAGAGGAGATAAAAGAACAATAACCTGTGATTTAAAACGTCAAGATTCGAAGCAACGTGTGATTTAAAACAACACACGGAACGTTAGCTAGTTTATGTTTCTTGACGCCTATAGAAAGAAGACGTTGATCGACGGTCACAAGCAGGATCAATTGTGATACCCACTATGCAGGAAAACTGAAACGACTGATAAAGGAAATAGGTAGCATTGGAAACAACTGGCCAAAGTAAATGGGCATGACCGACATGATACCTTGAGAGATCTGATATTACGAGGAAGATGGTGTCTCTTTGAAAAGAGGCTCCATTTTCGGAAGGAGACTTGGGGCTAGGAGACTAGGATGAGACTCGGAAGTTAGAGAGAATAAAGAACAAGGACTGTAACAATTTCAAGAGCGACTAAAAAACTTGCATGCCATTGCAGTAGGCTAGAATTCAATGCCCATAAACTGCACAATAACATTGGACGAACACCGCCATAACAAAGTGCATCCAGTCGAGTTATTCGAAGAAATTTTCTGTTGGGGTTCAGATTTATAACTAGTATAACTAAAGTATGGTCAGATACGAAGGTAGGAATTTCATTGGGTTGGAAATATGAGTTTCAGCAAGTATTTGATGGTGGACTTAGAGCATCCTCAGCCGAGCGCAAAATCAGGAAACGCGGCCCCCACATGCCCAGTTGTCAGCAAATGAGAGGTGAGAGAGAGGTGTGCCACGCCGGGGAGAAACGCCTATCCGTGCACCCCGCGGGCCACCTTTTTCATTATTTTAATTTTTTTTGTTTTTTCTTTTATTTGGAGGAAGTATATGATTTTTAAATAATTTAAAAAATAGGTTGTGTGTTATGAAGTGGGTTCATGATAAATATTTTTATTGGATGATTAAAATTGAGTTCCATAGGTTGGAGAAATGATGGAATACAAGTTTCAAAATTGTGAAACTTTTGTTGACGTGGCAGGCTAGAGTTTTAAAAACTGGAACTCTGGTTGGGAATGCTCTTATATTTGTGTCTACACTTCACATGCATCCAATCCTAACTGAGAATAGTAATGTTCCAGTGTCAATATGCAGATTCAACTTACATCTCTTCCTCTTCACCCCTGTTCAATGCCAGTTTTGCTACACACACAAAAGCTTCTTCCACATTCGTGCCCTCTTTCGCTGAGGTCTCAAAGTATGGAACACTATCCTTAGAAGCACACCAAGCGCGAGCCTTTTTCTCAGAAACCTGGAAGATTTGAGGGAAGTGATGTCAACTTGATACATGTGGAACTATCAATGGATCTTGAATTAATGAGAGCAAAGTAGACACATCATGGATAGAGACTTCTAAACTTACCACTCTGCTGTTTCCACCATCAACATCAATCTTGTTTCCTATGACAACAAATGGGAAGTTTTCTGGGTCTGACGGACTAGCCTGCAAAGGAGAATGGGGGTTATTTCCGAATAGTCTCTCAACACTAGTGGCTGACACACTCATGATTGGTGCACAGAAAGTTGTATAGAATTCAAGTACAAACTAAGGAAACAAAAAAGAAAATCGAACAAAAAACAAGTATGGATATGAATTCGATCTCAACGTCATTATCCCTGTGACCCAAGTTTGATCACCAAGCTATTTGAAACCTAAATGGGGAGAGAATTCGAGTGATAAATACTTTCCACATTCTACATAGATTGATCCAAAAAGGCATTCCCGGTAACTATGGTCTCAACCTGAAAGCGTCAGATAAATATAAGTCTAGGACGTTTCCCAACTTCAAACTAAAACACCGCCTAAGGCCCAATTGGCCATACATGGAATTGATAAAATGACTAGGGGCAAAAAAGGAGCCTCTTTAGCTTTCCTTTAGTTTTGCTCACAGCCCAATATCCTGGTCGTCCATGATAAAGATCATCCATGAGATGCCAAACCCACTTGCACACAGACGTTCATGTCCAATAGTGGTAAAGAAAATTTAAGTGGAAAAGACAAAATTGATCAAACTTCTATGCAGGCAAGTCATGTTTGGGATGCAAAACATTATGTTATGCTCAACCACCATTATTAACAGAAACACCATCCTCTCAATCACAAATTGCGTTTACACAGTGAAAAAATTAAACATTAGAAAGCACAGTAACAGTAATACCTTTTCTGTTAAATACCTGTATCAGAAATTCTTCTCGCCAGTTATTTAAATTCTCAAATGACTTAATAGAATTCACATCAAATACTAGAACACAACAATCTGCACCACGGTAGAAAGCAACACCTAGACTTCGGAATCTTTCTTGCCCAGCCGTATCCCAAATCTGCCAAGAGAAAAGAGGTCAGAGCACCCTTAGAGATACAATAGAGGGAAATCACTCATAAAAAGACCACTGTCAAATGAGCACATATTGTTGACAGCAGTGCCCAAAAGGAAAACAACAGTTGATAACTTGACAACCAAAAGGAAGATGAGTAAACCAATCACAATTTTTCAAACTGAAATGGACTTGCATCATAACCTTCTGATGGATAACCTACTATTATCTCTGTTATTGAGCATGCTTTTAGGCTTCGTTTGGTCCTCAGAAAATTTGGTGGAAAGAAAAGTTAAAGGAAAAAAAATATGCAAGAAAAAAAAGTAGGAAGAAAATGAGTTTTTTTCTCTTGTTTGGATCAAGGAAAAAATACAAAAATTTGGATGAAAAATTTGAATGTTGATGAACTACTTAAATCATTTTGATGTCATCTAAACAATATAAGGTTAAAGATTGTTCGGAATTTTCCTCAAACTTTCCTCACAATTTTATGAGAAAAATTTTATCACTTGTTTCTAACAATTTTTTCCACCAAACTTTCCTCCATATTTTTTTTCTTTATGATTTTCTCTAAACCAAATACAAGAAAAAAAAATAACTTTCCTAAATTTTTTTCTTTCCACCAAACTTTCCAAGGTTCAAACAGAACCTTAGGGAAGAAGACCAGAAATAAAACGGACAGCCATCCAGGGTTGAAGAATGAGAGATAAGTGTCTTTCTCCATCGAATTCTACATGTCCTCCACTTTTTCCTCATTGCACGCAAGGTTATTGCTTCTGTCACCTCCTTCAACTTCTTTATCAATGTCATACATTGACACACAGAAAATTTAACCGTTGTCAAGGCAAAAGTTTAAAACTGAAAAACAAAAATATATCTGTTGAACAAACTAGAATTTTCACTTTCATGACCCACAAATAAAGGGCCTATCCTTTAGATAAGCAAATTCAAGTCAGTAAGTTCTGCCCAAAATAGATCTGAACCTCATTTCAATTGAAGCACACCAATCTAATTGCACTGGATGGCCTAATTCATCAGAACAATTTTCCTGGTCTATTCAAGCAATCATTCGAAATCTGTCTTCATCAGCCACTTATATTCAGACATTAGCTGGATTCTAGCTAAGTGCATGCCATGTAGACTGACATCCGAACTTACTTACAACCTAAATGTCTAAGTCTCTACTGCTCTACGCTGCTGACAGATTTCCATCCATACCGATCCCAGGTACGCTTCCTACTAATAATGACAGGCGAACAAACTATGAGAAACTGCATATATCAAACTTTGAGAACTTGTGGCAAGATTGCCTGACAAAAATGTGATAATATCAGCCGTTAAATCCAACAAGCAATTTATGGCAGTTGCTAGACAATCAATGCAAATTTTTTGAATGCAAACCTGCAAAGTGAAAAGCCGATCATCAATCTGTACTTCCTTTGTCAAGAAATCAGCACCAATGGTGGCCTTGTATTGACTGCTGAACTTCTTATTTACAAATCTAATCACATAAGATTAAGAGAAACAACTCCAGAAGAGCCAACATAAATAGCACAAGAACTGAATGAGAGACAAAGCACAACTAACATTCATACTAACTTCTAAAATGTGATGATTACTGCTTATAAGCTCATGAGCAAATGATAAGGATACTGGTTCATCAAAGACGTCTTCCCTACTCTGCAATTCACCAAAAATAGTCAAATGGATGATAAGAATGGTGCACAAAAACATTCAAAAACATTGACAATTACATATCTTAGATCAGAAAATAACTCTAGGGAATAAATTTACAGAATCTTATCTCAGAAAAATCCTCAAAATGAAAATAACTGAGAACGTTCAACTGACGACTTCAGGAAATCACTATCTTGCAGTTGAGATAATCCAACTTATAGAATTTCAAAATTCATGCAGGACTCCTCAAACATCATTGATAGTCTACATCTCCATTTCCATTCCTCCTCTCACCACACCCCCCCAAAAAAAAAAAAAAAAATCAACGGAAAAAACACAAAATTTGATTATCCTACACACAACGCGCATATACGATCTCCTCTAGGTCTCTCTAACCATTCATCGCAGCTCTACAACATTTCATAAGTCTCCAAACATTAAAAACCTAACCAAACTACTCAAAAACAACACCGAAATTCAGAATTCCCATTGAATTACATCTCAATTCTACTTTGACATACTCGTTTCATCCTTGAAGGTCAAACAAAGTCAAATTTGGCCAAGAAACTTCAAAAACAAAGAAGTATTAGTCATTAGAACACAGTAACTTAATTAATTCTTGAAAACATCAATCAAAATTCAGTGATTACATAACAATAGCTACTTTTCACACCAATTATACAGAATTGACTTAAATTAACATGAACCTTAACACAAGAACAACTCAAGTGGAGCAAGGAGGCAGCAAACTAGTATCAGATCAAGCCAAACCTGATGAAGAGCTCAATTCAGAGGATAAGCTCAAATCAATCTCAGTAAACACTGAAGTGGAGGCTTAATATGAAATCAAAACTAGAAATCGAAGAGATCAAAGAAACAGAGATTACAGTATGCTTACCCACTATCTCCGAGAATGATGACCTTCAACAGCGTTCTCCTACGCGTCGGCATCCTCGAATTTCCAAATTCGCCTGAGCTAGAGAGAGAGAGAGAGAGAAGAGGTAGAAGATGATGATTATGATTGATGATCACGAAGAAGTGGGAGGTACCTGGATGTAGAAAGTCGCAGTGAATCTGAAAAGCTTCTGGATTTTGTAGGCAGCTTTTATTTACGCTGTCGATGTTGATTGCTGGAGTCGCATCAGATATACCTGGCTCTGCTCCTCAATTACTCATTTGCAATATTTTTTTTTTTTTTGGTGAAGTTTTTTTTTTTTTTTTGGGGATGTCTTTCTCACATAAAGATTTTGAAAATAAGAACAACTAGCATATTGAAGTGAGAATCTCCGTAAAAGTTACTACACACTTTGCTCACACAATTTTATATTTGTTTTCTATGTAGATATCATGCTGAAAATGACTATTAAAATGGTAGTTCATATTTTTATTTTTATTTTTATTTTTATTATATATATATAGTTCTAAACATATGTTGATATATAGTGGGAAAACTCTTGAGAATTGTTACTAATTGGATCAACCTTTCTTCATTAATGGAATATTTTAATTAAAAAAATAAATTTTCTTCAGCAATGAATCCTTAAAATAATAATTCGTGTTCTCCTTTAAGGTACCTTTCCAACTTGCTTTTATTAGAGGACTGATAAAGAGACGATTGTGCAATATTTCATTTTGACACATAAAATCATGTGGATAGTATCTCGATTCAGATTTATTGCCATGATTATTAGTAATGTCAACGAAATACCTTATACTGTGTGACAGTGATGTAGTTCATTCAAGAATAATGAAAGATTTGTGTATATTGATATGACATTGAATTAAGTCTTATAATTACTTTTGAAACAGTATTTCATTTATAACGAATCATAAATAAAATATATAATAAAATTATAAAATCAATTTTTTGATATTATAAAATATGATATCTTCATTAGATATTATGAATACAATTTTCAATTATTTGGTGTACATTTTAACTTAAAGGTAATATTTGATGTACATTTTAACTTAAAGGTAACACTAAAGAAGAAGGAAGTCAGGGACGAAATTATGAGAAATATTCTCCGTAATACCTGAAAGGCGTGGGTGAAACTTTATTTTTTTATTTTATTTTTTCGGGGTTCAAAGGTGAAGCTCTGTTGTAGTTTGGGTGTTGCGTTAGCTTTAAGTATGGCCAATATTATTGCAGCCCCTAAATGCTCGCGTTACGGCCACTTGTTTAGGGGGTGATTTTCAAGGACTTGCGATGGCAAATTAGTTGCATTATTAGATGCTTAATACAAATAACTAACCTAACGAACTTAGAGTCCCAATACATTATATTCCAAATCAAGAGGAACTAATTAAGTCAAATTACTTTCCATAAAAATAATGAGAAGATTCCCATGAAAATCTCGAAATTCTTGCGTCATTATGCGATGGCATTAACACATAGTTCCAAAAATACCCTTCGACTCTAACTTTTAATTTGATGGCTTATATTGCAGCCTAAATTTCGAATGCATGCCAAATTAAGGAAACAAAGGCAGCCAAACTCCTATAATGTAGGAGTTGCATAAGAAGACCTACATTTCTTGGTTGACATCAACTGCCTTTTTATTTCCCCTTTTCTTTTAGAGTTTGTTTGCCCTTCTCCTAAAGGGGACGTGCCATTAGTTGGAGGCGAGGTAATCTTGTAGGGAAAATACATATCTAATTCGAGTTGGGTTTTCATTAACAAGTCAAGCTGAGATCAATCATGGCTATTGTTAGAAGGGACGATCAAACATGGTCGTCCTCCGATTCGAATTCGGATTCGAATTCGAATTCCGACGGTAGTAACTCATCGTCGTCTCAATCCTCGCCTTCTGATAGCAATAATTCTTCATCAAATTCAGACAACAATTCGTCCTCGAATTCTCCTCCATCAGATTCGTCATCGTCTTCTAATGGCAACAACAACGATAACAACAATGGTAGCAACAACAACAATAACAACAACAACGACGACGGTAACAACAACAATGGTAATAGCGGCAACAACAACAACAATGGTAATAGCGGCAACAACAACAACAATGGTGACAGCAACGATAACAACAATGATGGTAACAATGACAATAACAACAACAACAACAATAACAGTAACAATAGCAACAGCAGCAGCAACAACAACAACAGTAGTAATAACAACAACAACAACAATTCAGGGTCCTCATCAAATTCTGGCTCCTCACCGTCATCATCTTCGGACAATAAACAAAATAATAATTCCCCTTCTTCTTCAAGTAATCGTTCTCTACCACCGCCACATCCAGGGTCCAAAGGCGGCTCTCGTGGCTCAGGGTCACCAGGCCCTCCAGCATTAGGCCGCGGTTCATCGCCTTCGCCATCATCAAATAATAAAGATACATTAGTAGGAGTGATTGTGTTGGCCACGATGGGAGCGCTGATACTTATTTTACTAATAATTGTGTGTGTTCTATGCATTAAGAAGAAGAGAAGGAGACGCCATGAATCCATGCAATTCTATGATATTGACCAAAAACGTAAGTTCTATATCCTTGCACTTTGTCGTTGAATACTTAGGTCATTTTTTATATTTGATTCGATAAAACATACTTCATTAAATACAAACTTTCTCATGTAAGATAGTCAATAATTTGTTAAATATAGACCAAGCTTGGTGTGGCTGACCCTTCTGAAGGATGAACATAATAGGGTGAGGTATTATCAAGAACGAATTTTGCCGCCATGACTTTGTAGACCTAGTGCTCTGATACCATGATAAAACAAGGAACTTTGGGATTGAAAATTGTAATGCTGATTCCCCCTTCTTCATTGACGTAATACATCGCAATATGTACAAGAGTTAGGCGAGTTAGGTAGCTACGCCATTACATCTTTGGATGCTAGGATTCTTAACCAACTAATCCTACGCTAATACAAATCATAATTAAATGGGAAGTCTAACAGGATGTATAACAAACCTCTAAATAATAAATTAACAAAAAATAAATAAACAAAACCTTGTTCATCAGTGGCCCTGCTTCGCCTAAAAGTATGATGCAGATTACCACTTCAATGGCCTTTTTTTTTTTTTTTTTTTGGGAGTCATTGCATTCATCATGCCATTTAATTTCCAAGAACGTACATACGTAAATAATAATATTTGCATGGTGACGTACAGCTCAATACAACAGCGGTCAACATGGCTCATGGAGCAAGAGAGAAGCAGGGCCACAGCAAGATGTGAACATGAACTATTCAGGTGGGACCAATGTGTCCTCTCAAAACTGGGGGCCAGCAATGCCGCCGCCGCCGCCGCCACCTCAGATGATGAGCTCCGAGATGAGCAGTGCCAACTACTCATCGGGGCCCTCCGGACCAGCCCTCCCTCCGCCCCACCCGGGGGTGGCGCTCGGGTTCAACAAGAGCACCTTCTCCTACGAGGAGTTAGCAGCGGCCACCAATGGGTTCTCTCAGGCCAACATGATCGGGCAGGGTGGGTTCGGGTATGTCCACAAGGGGGTGCTGCCCAACGGCAAGGAGATAGCCGTTAAGAGCCTCAAGTCGGGCAGCGGGCAGGGTGATAGGGAGTTCCAAGCTGAAGTGGAGATCATTAGTAGGGTTCATCATCGCCATCTTGTGTCCCTTGTGGGCTATTGTGTTGCTGGTGGACAAAGGATGTTGGTTTATGAGTTTATTCCTAACAATACCCTTGAGCACCATCTTCATGGTATGTCTCTTTTCCTACTTCTCTCATCATAATTAAATTACAGCATAATATAATTTTAGAACTATAGATATGGTTACTAAAAGCTTCATATATATTACCCCCAACAAAAAAATTCAAAAATGGCAGCATATAAGACTACAGGTCTTGAGTATACCCTATAAATGCTGGACATCCTTATTTGGAGTCAAGTTATGTGTGCCGATACTTATCAATATTCTCATGTTACATCAGAATGTGTGCTTTTACATTTTTGGAGTTATAATTGCAAGAAAAAGGTGGATGATATATAAGTTGACTAACTAATGATGTGCTATCTAATTGGTTTTATGCAATCTAGCTAGACGCATAACAAAAACATAATCATATAAGTTTGACTTAGCTTGAAGTGTACAGTCTCATTCAATTGTTCCACCGTATGAGATATAAAATTTGCAATTACTTCGTTCATACATATTAATACTTGAAATTTACTCATATATACATAACAGGAAAAGGTCGGCCAGTTATGGATTTCTCTACACGAATGAAAATTGCACTTGGGTCAGCCAAAGGATTGGCTTACCTCCATGAAGATTGTAAGTATATTGTGTTAAAAAAAATTCATCCTCTTTCCTCCCTTAATTTCTTCTGTTTCTTTCCTCCTTTCTTTTTTTTTTTTTTAAAAAAAACAACGTACCCTCAAGTAGATTAATCTATGCATTGTTTGTAGGCCACCCACGCATTATCCATAGGGACATAAAAACTGCAAACATCCTGATAGACAACAGCTTTGAGGCCAAGGTTTGAACAAAACATTCCCCCCATTAATCTAGGTTGCTCTTTATAGTCTTCCTTCTTCATCCAACTAGTAGCATTTTGTACCTAATTAAAATTTTCGCTTTCTCCTTTTAATTAAGGTGGCTGATTTTGGATTGGCTAAATTAAATGACACCAATGTCACCCATGTGTCGACACGTGTTATGGGAACATTTGGGTAAGCAACCAAAATTTATGCTTAATTCTTCGAGTAATTATATTTGATCTCTTACATGCAAGCAATATCATGCATGTTTGCATACCCTACAAATGTTATTAATGGGCTTGTGTTTTCTACCCCTTGGTTGCTAGGTATTTGGCACCTGAGTATGCAGCGAGTGGCAAGTTAACAGAGAAATCAGATGTTTTCTCGTTTGGAGTCATGCTGTTGGAGTTGGTCACGGGACGACGTCCGATTGATGCTTCCGAAGAAGAGGACAGTCTAGTAGACTGGGTAACTAGACAATTCTTCTAATTAATCATCTTTATGTAATCTTACTTCATTGTCATTACAATGAAATGTTCGTAGACTATTGACCTCAAACTTAAGATTCGAATAGAGACAATATTTCTACAGTTTGGTTGTATATCTATGTGACCTGTTTCAGACGATATTTGGGAATAATGATTTTTATTTTTATTTGACCTAATGGGCTAGTAAAAAACTTTGCAGGCAAGGCCCCTTCTTCCAAGAGCATTGGATGAAGGGAAATTTGACGGGTTGGTAGACCCAAAGTTGGAGGGTAATTATGATCAGCAAGAGATGTTGCGTTTGATTGCTTGTGCTGCTGCGTCCATCAGGCATTCTGCAAAACGACGACCAAAAATGAGTCAGGTAAAATACATTCACCTAAATAAAAAAATACTTAATCTAACTTGATCAGATAATAAAGCAAATATCGAGACGACCTTTTTTTTGGATGAAAACTATAATGATTTTATTATCGAAACTAACTCGGAATATTTCCTTAATTATAAATTGGCAGATAGTACGAGCACTGGAAGGAGATGTATCACTAGAGGACTTGAACGAAGGGACAAAGAGGCCAAGCCAACCCTACAGTGGTAGTAGCTCCGAATACGACACCGTTTGCTATAACAATGACATGCAGCAGTTTAGGAGAATTGTGATGGATAGCACAGAGTATGTAAGCAGCAGTGACTATGGAACCACAAATGAGTACAAGTAGACACACACTCTAATTTTTATGTTGTACCATTGCCAAGGAGATGGCTGCGACAAATTGAACATATGGAGTGCTTTTTTTTTTTTTTTTCAAAAGAAATTATTTTTGTTGTTGTAATTTCATTTTCTTTAAGTATTTTCTCTTTAACTTTGTAATTTTGATGGGTTTCTTTGGATTGAAATGTACTTTTTCTTGGGATTTTTTGTTTGTTTGTTCGAGTACTTAAAGTACATAAATATACCTTGATTTGAACAGGAGTTGTAAATTAAATGTTTGAATTGATAAAGTGCTTGAAACTTATTATCAAAAATTTGGATTTGAAGATATTTGCTAATTACGACCAAGTTCTTTAAGAGCATATTGAGCTTTAGTTCTAATTCTATTTTTTTTTTTTATTACCTTGTAGAAACAAAAGAAAAGGGCACAAATGCTTGTACCTGTGAGGAGCATGACAATGGAGGCTTTTTTGAATAGGAATATGGGATGGTTGTTTAGGATATTACACATGAGATTTTATGCGAATCACTTTTCCATGCATAAATTAAACTTTCTGAACTTTTATTAGCATGAGGCTTTCGAACAGATGCAATTTTCCTTTAAAATTTGAATAGTTTAACTTCAACGTTTGAAAATCTTCATCTAAATGAAGTTTATTCTTTTTCTTTATTTGTTGTCCGCTCAATTTTGTGAATAAAAAAGTTTGCAAGAAAGTTGGTCAACGGAAATTGTCAAAACAAAAACTATTGATTTTGATAAGGGGAAAAAAAATATGTTCCTTACATAGTTGACGTTGGATAAATTCTTACCTAAACAAGCCTTGGTTTAATTTCGGCCCTCAATCTAGTAATAGCGTGGGCATGCGAAGGGCAATTAAAAAATACTGCGAGGGAAATCGAGTAACAGCATGGGCATGTAAGGGCCAATTAAGTTTGAGTTTAACTAGAGTGATGAACCTAAAAAGTTTAATAGTTCAGGGCTTGTTTTTTCGTAGATAAAAAGATGAACTGGGTTGAAGTAGGTTAAGGTGGGTTGAAGTAGGTTGAAGTGGGTTGAAGTGAGTTGAGGTTGGTATTTTAGAATTTACTAACAAAAATAACAGGGCCTTGGTCAGGAAAGTTGTGTTCAATCTTCTATCTACTCTGATCTATCATATGCTCATTACAAAATTACATAGGGCGTGTTCGACAGCAGCGTTTTGGGTAGCGTTTGGCGTTTTGACTAAGTCAATACACTCATCACATAATTCTTAGTGTTCGGTAACGTAGTGTTTTGACTAGCATTTTAAGTAGCATTTAGCATTTCAAGTAGCGTTTTTGAAAAGTTAATAGTATTAACGTTTTACATTCAAAAATAGCATTTCATATTTTTTTACTAAAAATTACCCTTTAAAAATTTTATCTTTGAAAATTATCTATATCATTTTATATCAATTTACATTAATCAGCTAATCCAATAGCTAAATTTACTGAACACATTTTATTTAACTGCTCTTCTAAACAGCTATACGCTAACAGCTAAATTAGAAACGCTATCCACTACCTGAACAGCTATCCGCTATCCAGACCGCTAACTGCTATTTAAACCGCTAATTTTGCCGAACAGAGCCATAATCTCATTGGGACAAACATCCAAAAACATTTATGCACAAAGAATTGTCTTGTCATTTCCTTTTGTGCATAGGATTGTTTTTGATATTCTATCTTTCATTTGTATATTTGAAGTACCATTTACATTTAAGAAATATGATGTTTATTATTATAAAATTCTCCCGCTTGAAGACTCAAACATGAAGTTTTTTAATGAAAAAAACTAAGTGTGCAAATTACTTGAATTCACTTAGGTTGATATTTATGAAATTGAAGATATGATTGTCATTATTCCATCAATTTCCCATTCCCCTCCCCCCCCCCCAAAAAAAAAAAAAAGCCTCTTTTTGTGAAGAAAATATTTTTAAGAAAATAGTAGAACACAACTCTATACCCAAAAAAAAAAAAAAAAAAAAGCAGAACACAAAATCGAGCGAGACAGAGTATACATTTGGGGGATGGTAGAGATCCAGTTTCCTGCGCATCCTTAGAAGCCTCCCCTTACAAACTTCAGTGGTTCTTCGGCAGATAAACAGAAACGAAGAGCGAGAAGGAGTAAGAAGAACAGAGATCAGCCTGATTCAATTCGAGCTTCGTAGATCCACATTCGCCCATGGCTCAACCTCTGATTAAGAAGGACGACGATCGCGATGATGAAGGTACGCAATGCCTCCAGTTTTCTACGTATCAATTCAATGCACATCACTAAAGATTCATTTGTTTGAATCAGTTTGGCGGCATTTGTGTAGTCATTGATTAATTTCCAATGCTGGATCTGCTGGATTAGGGCTAGATTTTTGGTTTGAGGATTTGCGCTATGATGAAACGAATTGAATTTCGTTTGATTCAGTGTAGTTTTGATCGTCGAGTTCGATTTGCTATCCAAGTGAGTGACTTAAATAATTGGATCTCAAAATTTTGTTGCAGCTGAATACTCTCCGTTTTTGGGGATCGAGAAGGGGGCTGTGCTTCAGGAAGCTAGGGTTTTTAACGACCCTCAGCTTGACCCTAGAAGGTGTTCTCAGGTTTGGAACTAATTTGATTAGTTTCTGCTGTTTTACTGTTTGAATAAAGCCCATTTCCGCAGTTGTTGATTTCGGTGTGGTTTTCGTCTGTTCAGGTCATCACAAAGCTTCTGTACCTACTAAACCAAGGAGAGACATTCACAAAGGTTGAGACCGTAATTAATGATATGATATTGAAATTACCGATATTTTTTCTTTAAGTATGTCTTGGACATGTTATGATATGATCTGAGTTTTGGCCATGTGATCGGTTGTAGATTGAAGCCACAGAAGTTTTCTTTGCAGTCACCAAACTGTTCCAATCAAAAGATACGGGGCTACGAAGAATGGTGTATTTGATGATAAAGGAGCTCTCCCCTTCTGCTGATGAGGTTATGCATTGTTAGCTTCGATTCAAATATCAGTTTCATGACTGTGTGGTGAATATTTGTGTTGATGTATTTTGCTTTCGGTTCATAGGTTATCATTGTCACGAGCTCATTAATGAAGGACATGAACAGCAAGACCGATATGTATCGGGCCAATGCTATTCGTGTGCTTTGTCGGATTACTGATGGAACACTCCTCACACAGATTGAAAGATATCTGAAACAAGCAATTGTCGACAAAAACCCTGTCGTTGCTAGTGCTGCTCTAGTTAGCGGTATTCATTTACTCCAGGTATTGACATATTGTAGATGTGCGTTAAGCATTCATGGGAACATCATTTAGTTTGCCATGTCAACTTATGCTTTGATATGGTTTACTAGACAAACCCTGAGATAGTCAAGAGGTGGAGTAATGAGGTGCAGGAAGCTGTGCAATCACGTGCTGCTCTTGTACAATTTCATGCTCTAGCACTGCTGCACCAGGTACAATGTTTGGCCTTCGAATTCCGTTGCCTGTCTTTCGGGAATGTTCTTTTGTAATGTGCATAAGAATTGTTGACCTTGCAATTTACGGTAGGACAAGGACCTAGTGCTTTAATTAGATAGATACATTAGGCCCAGACTGGAAATTTATGAGATAGAATATTGTGAACCAACTTGTCTTTCAAGGATGTGTAGGTGTCAGGCACTTGCGACTCTTTACCGACACTCTTTTTGGCAAGTGTTTTTGGAGATTTATGTGAGAAAGAAAATCTTTGGAGAAAGGTGGTTTCCATCAAATGTGGGGAGGCTGGTTAAAGTTGGTTTCCTTACACTCCTAATGGTCCCTTACTTCCTTTGGAGTACCTCAACTGGGTGGGAAGGATTCTTTCCATACTTTTTCTTTGAGATAGGTGACGGTTCTTCCATCTCTCTTCCTTTTTATTTCTTTCTTTTTTTGGTGTTTGGGCCTGATCAATGGGGTGAAGCTGTCCCTTTCAGAGAGATTTTCCCTGCTCTGTTTGTTGTAGCAGTGGATAGAGATGCCTTTGTTGCTTATGATTAGGAACGAGCATCTAGCACTAATGTTTGGGCACCTGTGTTTGTTTGAGACAAGTTTGTCGAAGATGACACACTTTTTAGCCTTTTTAACAAGCTTAATGATGGCAAATTAGGGGTCTATTCACATAGTATGGTGAGATGGGATTTGGACTTTACAGGGAACTTCACGGTTAAATCCTATTTTTTGAAGCTCCTATTTGGACTTATCCATGATTACAAACTCTTTTTTGGAGTCTTTGACCTCTTTAAAGGTTTCTTTTTTTGGTTTGGGAAGCATCGCATGGTAAAATGTTGACCTGTGATAACATACCAAAGTGGGGAAAGATTCTGGTGATTAGGTGCAATATGTGGAAAGAGGACATGGAATCAGTGGACCACTTGTTGCTTCGTGGTGAGTTCGTTAGGGCACTTTGGCAGCCTGATGTTAGTTGCTTGGGTATTTCTTGGGTTTCTTCTAATTCCATGACGAGCCATCTTTTGACTTGGGAGGGTTGTTTGGTAGGAAAGTGAAAAAGAAGAAGGCCATGACTTTTCCTCATGTGATTTTTGGAGCAGTTGGAGAGAAAGAAATCGAAGAGCCTTTGAGGGTGATGAAACTTCCCTTCAGCACTTGAAAGACAATTTCATCAGACTATATTTATGGGATAAGAGAACTTTTGCCCTTCAGCTTTTGATTAGGGGTGTTCAAAATATCTATGATCAATTACCCGAACCGAAAATCCACTATCCGACCCGAAATTTTGGGTATCGGAACCGAAATATTTGAAAATTTCGGTTCGATACCTGAATCGATATTTTTTGGGGGTTATTGGTTCGGGTGTGGTTCGGACGTTTTGAGAGTTTGGGTACCTGAAAATCCGAATTTTTTAATTTTTTAAAAGTTTTTTTTAATTGTCCCCTCTTTAAAGATTTTGTAAGTTAAATATCCTCAAGTCCGAAGAAGACAAGTATTTTGACTTGATTGTATTGTGTTGTTTGGATGTTTACGTCCTCTAGAGGATTTTGTTGTATCCGAAGAGTGGGTAAGCCATGAATATGATGTTAGTAAACTTATACCTTATGGAGGTTTGGAGTCCTTGAAATGTTAATGGTGGTAAGGTATTCTGTGATATTGGCATATTGTGCAATAGTATCAAGTGCAAGGTAGCACAATATGGCAATGTTTTATAGTATAAACAGCAATCATTATATTATAGATACAAAAAAATTATTAGGTAAAATAGGAATTTTTTTTTTTTAAAAGGTGGGTTATTGGGTAATCGAAAACCCGAACCGAAATTTTCGGATACCCGAAATTTGGGTACTCAAAAATTTAGGTTGGCATATGGTTCATCATTTCGTCGACCCGAGACTTGTACCCGATCATGAACACCCTAGCTTTTGATGTGGCAGACCTTGTGGATAGCTTGCATTTTGGACGTATATAGTCTTTTGAAGGAGACTTTCATTGCATCCATCCCTTAATCCTTTTCTCTACATATTCATATTTTTCCTTATAAAAAAGGGGAAATGCACACATGGGCATGCAAAGCTGTGAAACTAATGTAATGATTAGTTAAATCACTGAATCATGCATTCGCCACTGCAAGGTCTTATATGCTAGATTCAGTTGTTTGCTAATTTATAATGCATTACTGGGTGAACATTGAGTCTCAATGGCCTTGCTTTTGTTTGAGCATTTTTTCTTGTTTGCTGTTGCCGATTCCTGAACCAACTTACCCTCGATCATTGGTGATTTTATTGATCGCTTCACAAATGCCTTATTTGTATAATAGTTTCTCTCTTTACATAGTCTCGTAAACATTGCCCTGTTTAACCATATTAAATAATTTAAATGGATCACTTTCCAATGTGAATTTATCTCTTAACAGAGAACATACATGGTCCATCCTTTACATCAAAAATTCATGAACAGGGGAGATAAAGATGAGCAAGAAAGAGCCCACCTCCCCCCCCCCTTTTTTGGGGGGGGGGTGTGGGGCTGAGATAAGGCATACTTTACTGGAGAGGGGAATGTGCAGGGATTAATATGATGATAATTTTCTATATAGAGTTATTTGGTTGAGTATGGTTATGCTTCTAGAAAGAGGAGTGAAAAGGGAAGACTAAAGGGGCAAGAGGAGTAGGATAAATTTGAGTTTTGAAGAGGGAGCATTAGCATGTGACACGTATAGGGCAATCTAGGGAAAAGGTCAAAAGGTCGTTGGTGTGGCATGAAATCTGGAAGAGTTGCAATATTTGTAGGCGATTTATTATTAGATTTTTGGTATTTTTAGTCTTTGGGAAAAGTGTAAAGGTCATTGTGGGCATTATTTAGTTAAAATTGTGTGTTCCTGATATTTTATCCGACATAGTCATTGAGGGCCCTTCATCTTGACCTGCAAGCCTATATTCAGCAGATAGAGGAGAATACTTGGTCAGATATATATTTGCCCCGAAAGAGGTGTACTGAGGAAGGAGAAGGGGAAAGGACATATTACTATTATATGTTTTTCTGACATTTGATAGGAATTAGAAGTTCGTGTGGAATCACGTTATGTTTTGTTAATACTTCCTAGAGATGCATTGTTTAAGAGATTTGACATTCATCATTCTTTGTTATTATGGTTTGTTGGGCCCAGCTTGGGAATGTTAAAAGGATGTTTTGGTTAGTTGGTAAAGAAGAATGGTGAAGAGTTGGTTCACGCACTTGGAAGAATGATTCTCATGGCTATTTGGAGGAGTACGTGGAAATAAAGGAGTCAATGCATTGTTGCTGGCAACATCATGCCTTATGGGGAATTTAAATTTTCTTTTTTTAGAGAACTATATATAGGTGGAGGCTTGTGCTGAATAGTGATCAACATTTGACCTTTTTGGATTCTAATAAATAACATTATTCATGAGAGCTTGATTGCATGATGATTTTTATATCTGCTCTTTTTGTACATGTGTGACATGCCCTTGGTGTCGTTCTTACAGTATGTTGATCATTTATCACCCTGCATTGTGGGGGGGGGGGGGGGAGGGGGGCGCATACTTTATTCTGGGATAAAGGAGGAGAACGGTAGATGTGTGATGTCTAGATTGTAACACATTTGTTCCACATTGGAAGGGGAACAAGGAACAATTTATAAGTATCTAAGTAAGTGTACTACAAGAATGAGGGCCATTGTTTGAAAGGGCTTTGTTGGCAAGTATGCTATCTAGCCCCCCAACTCTTTCACCTGGATGATACAAATGGCATCATGTTGGATTTTGGGTGTTGCGTTAGGTATCTTTGTGTGACCGTGGGCTCGCGAAGAGGAAGATATAGGCTATTCAATTTCTGCCTCTGGGGAGGAAAGTGTAATTTACAATCATGCCACAAACCTCAGCCCAAAGGACGATCGACAGGCTTGATGAGGACTTCAGTTCCTCAAGTGTTGGATACTTTAACCTGTGTCTCACGCCAAAAGATTAGAGGAACATGGAACAATTTATAAGTGGCGAATTGGTGCAGCAACAAGCACCTTTACTTTCAAGTTTAGGTGAAGATAACAGAATGGGCTGGGCTAGTCTTCAAGCACTAGACTATCTAGCTACCTGACGCTCTCGGCCTTTACCTAGATAAAGCTTCTGAAAATAGATAGGGATATTATCTTGCAGGCTTTTCTCCTATTCATAGGGTAATTAGTTTGGCTATCATTCCCATTTTATTTTGTCATCATCTTCCTTTTGTTTTTTTGTTTTTTTTTTTTGGAGGGGGATGTTTAGGGCATAGTTGACATCATTACAGGTTAACTTTCTTCTTGTTCATGAATGCTCTGGGCAGGTGGGGGTTCTGAAATGGATCATTAAATGATGCTGAGCTGAGCCTACTGCAATTAAAATATCGCAAACATTTTAATTGAGATCCAACATTTATCTTCCCCCCCTCCCCTCCAAAAAAGATTACTACCTCTACTGCTTGGGCATTCAAGTTTTGACAATGATTGTCTTCTGGAATGCAACCGTTGTGCATCGCTTTCGGGAAATGATCATTGCTCTGTGTTCAATTGCTCTGCAACTTCTGTTGTGATTCACTGCAAAGATGTGATAACTCTCTTGTATCTTTATACCCATTTGCTTCATTTATATGTTGACTAGCTGTTTAATAACTTTATGTGGGTCTCTTGGAATTGATCTCTTTATGGGCAGAGATGTCTGCAGAGGTAAGACTACCTACATCTAAATCTCCCCAGACCCCGCAAAAGCGGGACCTACATTGAGAGTTGTTGTTGTAGCTGGGTAATGGCTACAGTGTGGTCCAACAATGCTCTTACATTGGTTCTGTTTCTGCGACCTTGAACCTTAGAAACAGTTATAGCATTAACTTTTTTGGTGTTATTTGTGTTACCTGCAGATAAGGCAGAATGACCGTTTAGCTGTGAGCAAGCTTGTGTCAAACTTGACCAGAGGAACTGTGCGCTCGCCATTGGCTCAATGTCTCTTAATTCGTTACATAAGCCAGGTGCTTATTTTTATAGAGGCTCACTTGTTTTGGAGCATGACCTAAATTTTTGGTGTATCCAAGGTGCTTATTTAGAGCAATTCACTGCACAGGTTATTCGAGAGTCGGGAAGCACCCAAACAGGCGATCGTCCATTTTATGACTACCTTGAGGGCTGCCTTCGTCACAAGGCAGAAATGGTTATTTTTGAGGCTGCAAGAGCAATTACAGAGCTAAGTGGTGTTACAAGTCGGGAGTTGACTCCAGCCATCACTGTCTTGCAGCTCTTTCTCAGCTCTTCAAAACCTGTTCTACGTTTTGCTGCTGTTCGTACTTTGAATAAGGTCTGCCTTATCTTTTCCTTCCTTTCTTTTTGTGTGCTATTTGTTCCTTTTCCTTTTCTGTTAAACCGAACCCCCGCAGCTGACTGCATTGTCGCTTATGGTTTGCTACTTGGGTTAGAGTGTCTTAAGTCTCAACATTCCCTTGCTTTCCTTTCTGGTTAATTTAGTAGCTAATCATGGATTTAGAATATGGCCGATCTGCGAAGAAACGGCCGCATCGGAAAGGTTTTTGAGTTGGCTGAACTGCATTTTCACCGCGATATGGAACGCGATTGCTGCATTTGAGCGATTTTTTCGAATCGCGACCGAACTGCAATCGCGACCGAAACCATATTTTGAATCTAGCTTGTAGTTTTTTCTTTATGGTCAAAATTAGCAGCTTGTACTATTGTGTAAATCTTGAGGTTCATTGATTGATTTGCCAAACATATATTAGTCTCTAGTCTTTATTCTTTTTTTTTGGGGGGGGTGTTCCTTCATGTATGTAGCAAGCATGGTAGATAGTTCCAAGGCATTTTAATGCTTTTAGATAATATGTGATGCGTGAAGCAATTTGGATTCATTTCTTGTTTCTCAACTTGCATCCCTATGGTGACTCTGCTGTGCAGGTAGCAATGACACATCCCATGGCAGTGACGAACTGCAACATTGATATGGAGAGCCTGATTTCTGATCAAAATAGAAGCATTGCTACTCTTGCTATTACAACTCTTCTGAAAACTGGCAACGAATCAAGTGTGGACCGCCTCATGAAACAAATTACAAACTTCATGTCAGACATTGCAGATGAGTTTAAGATTGTTGTTGTTGAAGCTATCAGATCTCTGTGCCTAAAGTTTCCACTGAAGTACAGGTCATTGTAAGTGCATCAATTGTCCCATGTAGATTGCTAACGTGTGATCTCTTGTTTGATCTAGTATCTAGAGTTCCTTTTATTTGTATTTGTTGATTTTAATTTAAGTGATAATTAATTTTGGCTGCACTACTCCCTTTGTAGGATGAATTTCCTTAGCAATATTCTCAGGGAAGAAGGTGGTTTTGAGTATAAGAAAGCGATTGTTGATTCTATTGTAATTCTCATTAGAGATATCCCAGATGCAAAGGAAAGTGGTCTTCTGCATCTTTGTGAATTCATTGAGGACTGTGAATTTACATACCTTTCCACTCAGGTATACTGTCTGTATTTATTATTAAGAGCTTGACTTTAATGTTTCGGAATCATGATTTGTAAACTCACTCCCCTTCCCCCTTTCCTTTTTTTCTCAATCTACTATGTTGCCACTGATTTATGTATTCCTGCTGTAACCAGATTCTGCATTTCTTGGGTGTTGAGGGACCAAAGACATCAGATCCTAGCAAATATATAAGATATATCTACAACCGAGTTATTCTTGAGAATGCCACTGTTAGAGCTAGTGCTGTCAGCACATTGGCCAAATTCGGTGCCATGGTAGATTCATTGAAGGTACTGCACTGGGTAACTCTTATATGAAAGCAGTTAGTGATTCATGGCTACTAGAGACTAATGAGTGAGCTTTCGTGCGTTTGCAGCCCCGTATCTTTACTCTCTTGAGACGTTGTCTGTTTGACAGTGACGATGAGGTAAATCTTACTGGATATGGTAGACAGTCAGAATCCTTTTTGGTTTTTATTTTTTTGGGTCAGGTAATTCTTCTCTTGTGACAAGATAAAAACAATTCAGTATACCTCTCCAAACAGATGATTTATAGATGTAAAAACATGATGGATCAATGGACCATTATTTACCCAAGAGTTGTAGGTAACCCTGAAGAAATAGGATCTATGAAGAATTAGGATTTTTTTTTAATTAGATGCCAGCTCAGCCAGTTCTGTTTCTTGGACCAAATTAAACGTGACAAGTTTCCCTTTCTTTTCCCTCTCACGATAAGTCAATCTTTATATTTTTGCAAACCACTTTGTGAGCTTATCATTTATAATAGATTACTTTTGATCTCTTCCAGCCGCTTGAACCTATTTACTGAAATTCATCTCGAGATGTGCCTATTTTCTTTTTGTCTGGCAATTTTAATTGCCTTCAGGGGAAGCTCCTAACCTTGGAAGTATGACTTAAACTAGGCCATTACCTTGCATGAGTGTGGAGTTTTTGATATGGGCATCATCTTGCATGGCAATCGGAAAGATTCTGTATTTTTAGGCTAAAATGAAGGGGTTGAGTGCCAATATCCATTTCTGTATGTCAAATGTCCAACAAGGGTAGCTGAGGTGAAATGAAGTGCCCTAATCATTGCTTTTATGGAACTCTTGATTTAGTAGGATCTTAACTTCGCCTTTCTCCCTTGATGTCAAGAATACAACGCATTAGGTAAATTGATAGATACATTAGATGCAGTTTTTAGTGGCTCCAACAGGTGTGGAAGCGCATTGAATTTGCCCGCTTCTTTCATCCCTGCTCTTGCTCTTTCTTATGGTCTTGGAATGTTGTCAGGCTGGCAATATTTCTTGATATTAATCTGTGTGCTTTTCTCATGAATTTTGTTGTGGATCTTTATGTGATAATAGTTGCATATATATGATGTATAGACTACTCTGATGACCTTGTCCACAGATAGGCAAAGACCAATGCTTAAGTGCAGCACAAAATATGATTTAATTCTGTATTTCCTTTTTGGTTGTTGGCTGATTTTATGGGTTCAATCACAGGTGCGTGATAGAGCGACCCTTTATTTGGAGATGCTCGGAGGGGATGGTGAAATTGTTGAAACTCAGAAAGATGTGAAAGAATTCCTCTTTGGGTCTCTGGATGTCCCACTATCCAATCTGGAGACTAGTCTAAAGAATTATGTAAGTTCATGTTGGTGACTCTATCCTCTCTTGCCAATGCCGTTGCGATCATTGTTTGATTGATTTGTTCTCCATGCAGGAGCCATCAGAAGAACCATTTGACATTAACTCTGTACCGAAGGAGGTCAAGTCTCAGCCTCTTGCTGAAAAGAAAGCACCGAACAAGAAGCCAACTGGGCTGGGTGCTCCTGCAACTGAGCCTTCGTCTGGCATTGATGCTTATGAGAAATTACTTTCCTCTATCCCAGAATTTTCTTCCTTTGGCAAGCTTTTCAAGGTTCTTTGAAAGAGTCTCTCTCTGCATATCTGTGATTACCTGCATAGTTAGGTTTTGCTATAGTATTTTGATTATGCCATCTTTCTCCTTGGCAGTCTTCAGCTCCCGTTGAACTCACTGAAGCTGAGACAGAGTATGCAGTCAATGTTGTCAAGCACATATTTGATGGACATGTTGTGTTCCAGTACAACTGCACTAACACAATCCCTGAGCAACTACTGGAAAATGTAATCATCTCTTTTTTTTTTCTTTTTTTTTTTTTGATAAGGAAAAATGTAATCATCTCTAGGGTATCAATCAAAATGGTAGTTACTCTCTACATTCTAGTCCTATCAGCAGACTTGTTAACAATGGGTTCCTTCTGTTGGACAGGTTACAGTAATTGTTGATCCTTCGGAGGCAGAGGAGTTTGCTGAAGTAGCATCCAGACCTCTTAGGTCACTTCCATATGATTCACCTGGGCAGACCTTTGTGGCCTTTCAGAAGCCTGAGGGAGTACCTGCTGTTGGGAAATTCTCGAATATCTTAAGATTCATTGTCAAGGAGGTAATAGTTGTTTTTAACTAGTTCTCTATTGGAACCTTTTCTGTCAATTTTTCAATGATATTTGGTACCAAATTACAGCTGCTTCTTCAGCCTGCCACAGTTGTCTACATTTTTACTTGGGTATTGTAAGATGCATGCACTTTTAGTATGGAACTCAGCCTCGCTCAAGTCGCTCTTTAGCCGCTGTCAAAGAATTCTCTCTCCTTCCTCTTCGCCATTGTTGTTTTGTCTTCTGTTTTGAATTGGGCTTGAAAAGGCAGGGATTGTGTGTATCGGCATGGTGCAGCAATCAATGCGCCAATTTCCGAAAGAGTTCCCTGCCATATTAATCATAAGGGAAGATGGGCAGTTGTTTTTCATCTTTTTCATTGATTTTCTCAACAATCATCTTCTCTACATCCTATCTTTTATTTGTAAATTTTTTTTTCTTTTCCTTATTACAAAAAAGATGTGCGCACTTATTAGACTAATAATTTTTCACAACATCTGACAATGTGTTCTTGGGTCTGCATGAAGATCTTGAAGTTGTTGAAGTTCCTTTTGATGCCCCATTTCCTCCGATCTCTCCTGCAAGCATAGGGTAACTGAGGGCTATTTTATTTTTTGTGATACATTATTGTAAGCATGCTACTGCCAGCTAGTAAAGTAATTTGTGGCCTCCGTTAGATCAATTTCCTACATTTTACCTGCTGGACTATTGAACTAAAAGATTCTATCCTATTAATCTGTTGCTGTCGGGAATCCTTTTTGTGCCAGGTGGACAATACCATGCTAATGCCTATTAAGATGGTTTCTGATACTTAAATGTTGGTGTGAGTGTGTGACTGACTGAACTGCTAATTAGAGAATTTACCTCCTCAAGTAACATATATCTTCTTCACATGTTTGGTGATATAGGTTGATCCATCCACTGGTGAGGCAGAAGAAGATGGTGTTGAAGATGAATACCAACTTGAAGACTTGGAAATTGTGGCGGCAGATTATATGTTGAAAGTGGGTGTATCTAATTTCAGAAATGCTTGGGAAACCATGGGTCCTGACTTTGAGAAAGTCGACGAATATGGCTTGGGCCCAAGGGAGAGCTTGGTAGAAGCTGTTAATGCCGTCATCAACCTCCTTGGCATGCAACCTTGTGAGGTAAGATAAAAGGAAATAAATGATGTGTCCCGTGAGGAGAAACGTTTTATTGGAGTATAGGGATCCACTTATCTTCATCATACACACTGTGCGTATACACATATATGACTAGTGTACATTTATTGTTGCTTTATTTTACCTAATGCATGAAGTCTGTTGGGCATTCAGGAAATCAGTTTTCCTTTTCCTTTTTGAAAGTATTGTTAGATGCATATTTTAGAGCTGGGAAAGTCTGACCCAACACTATATCTGTTCAGAATTTAGCTCATAAGGTTTCATTAACCGGCCTTCAGCATTAATTTAACTCCCTTACTGCAGTTTTCTTTGTTGAGTGTACTGATATAGAACGGAAAATCTGAATTCTACTGACTCATCCTTTTATGATCTTTAGGGTACTGAAGTAGTTCCAAGCAATTCAAGGTCACACACATGCCTGCTTTCTGGTGTATTCATAGGCAATGTGAAGGTCCTCGTTCGGTTGCAATTTGGTCTTGATTCAAACAGAGAAGTAGCAATGAAGCTTGCAGTCAGATCGGCGGACGAAGCTGTCAGTGACACTATCCATGAAATTGTTGCCAGCGGCTGATGATTGATCGTTGGTTCGACCTTTTGGGGTTCATGTGGCGGCAAACAAATCCACTTATTGTAGAGATGCAGGCCTTCCTAGACAGGGTAGGGTCTGCTCGAGGAAATTCTTTACATTTCTTCTTGGGTTCGTCCAATTTTCTTTGTTTTCCTACATATGCTATACTGTTAACGCTAGTCTGGTTCACAATTTGGCGGGGACTCGGTGGAATGTTGAGATGTTGAACGAGGACCTGTGAACCTGTAGTCTGTGATTGTTAAGAATTTTGGTCAGATGCTGTGTAGCTCTTCGATTTTACGCCATCTGACATACTTGTAATGTACTAAGGCCAAGGTATTTTATGCCATCTGACATACTTGTGATGTACTAAGGCCAAGGTATGCAGATGAGAGAGTTTTTTAGTTCATGTGTGGATTCTCTAAATTAGGGGTGGGCAACGGACTGGGCTATCCCATTAACTAAGCGGGCCGGGGTGGGCCCAATACATTTGTTAACGGGACGGGCCGGGTTATGGGCCAAATAAGCTCGATCCGTCCATGGCCCGTCCATTATCACCTAATGAGTGTTTTTGGTTAGTTAATTTAACAACTAATGTCCTTATTATTTTCAAATCAAGCTAAACTAGTCCAAATTTAAAGTTAGAAAATATACAACCAATTGTAATCCAAATTACAATAAGCTCAAATTCAAAATACACCATTAAACCATTCCAAATTAACGATGATAATTTCTAAAATCAATTCCACCAAGCGATAAAGTCCAGCTTTGATCATGAAGCCACGAATTAGAAAGTCTTGCACTTGAATTTCATATGAAAATATTAGCATCATATAAGTGTTGCTCACAAGTATAATTCAGTAAACATAATTTATTATAATAAGCAAAAGAACTAATTACCTAAAAAAAAAGATTTGTATTGTCCTCCTCATCCTCATATGCTCCTTCCTCGTCTGAATTAGAATCATTATCGACCACTAAAGTTGCATCATAGTCTGCACGTCTCCAGTCTTGCAAACACACTAGTGCTTGTACGGTCTTTGGTTTCAATGCACTATGAGTCGGGGAGATGGTTTTGCTACCAAGACTAAATGCAGACTCTGATGCTACAGTACCAACTGGGATAGTCAACAAGTCTCGTGCCATTAAAGAAAGTTCTGGGTATCTCATAGAACTTCCATGCCAAAACTCCAAAACATCTAACTCCATATTTAACTCAAGGGCCGGCTCCTCCAAGTATAAGTCAAGTTGCGACCTTCCTGCTTGTGGTTTAGACCTTCTACCACTAAGTCAATTTTCATGTCCTGATTCCAGCACAAAAGTATAACGAAAAATTATCACTCGATTCTTTTTCCCCCTGCACAAAGTACTGAAATTGCTTTCCCTTTCCTCAAACTCAATGATTTCAATGACAGCAATAAGACCAGTAACTCAAAACAAATTGCAAGCTCAAAGAACAGCAATAAGACCACTTGAATTGAACGCTAACTTGCAGTAACCACAAGTACTACAAAATCAATAGTAAAATTGAAGAATAATGGCTCCGAAATATAAATTACTTCATCCCTGGAAACCAAATCGATCAACAGATGAGTAAAATTAAACCTAGGAAGGAGAGATAAGAAGAGACCTCGAAATCAAAACTTGGCCATTTCAGGCTCAATTGCAGGATTTAAGTTTCATACAAATACCATGTTACCCAGAAACAAAATTCTACCAGATGGACATGGCATTCAACATTCAACATTCTACCCAGGAACTAAGCTTCCTTTTAGTGTTGCTTGATCTAAAATAAAGAATAAAGCACCAACAAAAGATATTCTAAAGTTCAGATGAACTTTTTTACCAGACTAAAGGTCTAAACATTCTAGCAGATCTGAACCAAAATAATCGACTCAGGCCCATATCTAAAAAATCAAAGAATGAACTTTTCTTCCCAACCCACATCTAAATTCAACCAATAATGAAGAAATCCCTCAAAGATTCCGTGATTTACCTCTAAAAACCAAAGATAGAAGAACAGTTCTTCAATTGAGCGCTTCACTGTGAACAACACCAGATGGATGACTAGAATTATTGCGAGAAGAGAATGAGAGCGAGCAGATTCTAAGAATGCCACTTTGATTTTGCCTTACGAGTCCCAATCAAAGACCAGAATCCGTTTTTGCAATGCTGATTTCGATAGTAGAGAGTGAGAAAGACAGATTGACAAGCGGGAGAGGGCTAGATTAGGGTTAGGATAGAAATAGTGTGTTAGTGAGTCAGAGGCAATCACTCAGGCCCGCTTCCCGACCCGGTCCGACCCGCTATATTACTTTTATTGGCAGCCCGTTTAGGGCCCGGTCCAGTTTAGGTCTTAAACGGATTTCTGTCCCTTTTTAAGGCCCATTCATTTATGCCCAATGGACACCCAGTCCATTGCCCAGGTCTACTTTAAATAAAAACTTGCATTTTCCTCATAATTTTTCTTTCAATTGATCCGCAAACAAGAAGATTAATGCAGCGTCAAGCAAACGCCCTCGAGTAGGCGCATGAAATTAGAGTACGGAAAGTCTAAAATGTCAACTATTAAGCATTTTTTTAGCATGAATATGAGCCTCCCATATGTCATGCGTGCGTATTCAATGTTTGACGACTCAATCCTTGTGCCTTTTGAAACTAAGCTCGGTGCAAGTCAAACAGAACTCAGCTCCTTGGAAGTGAGATGGTGGTACAAGCGCCCATAATGCCCCAAAAAAAAGAAAAAAAGAGAAGGGGAGTCATCCAAAGTGAAAAAATCCTATGAACAAGAGTTAAACTAATAATCAGGTTCTTGTAGTGTTCAAAGTTCCTGATGTTCAACAAATAAGACAACTTTGAACTATAGATGTTTAGTTGGGAATGATACAGAAATTCTAATCGTTCATAGTCGAACAATGAATGTCTAAATGAGTGCACTTCAACCCCCACCAACCCCCCCCCCCCCCCCCCCAAAAAAAAAAGGGTTTAACCGTGTAATCACGTAGAAATCCCGGTCAACTCACACTTGATGCGGCTCAGCATAAAATAATTCCGTTGCCGGGAATCGAACCCGGGTCTCCTGGGTGAAAGCCAGACATCCTAACCGCTGGACGACAACGGAATTGATGGCAAGGTTGTGTCAGTTATAAATTTATGTACGTCATCTGCTTTTTTTCTTTTTAGGGGAGGGGCAGCGGGGGATGATTGTAAGGTGGAGAAACCTCTAATTCATTCTAAGGGAATATATGATTTTTTAAAAAAAATTTCCCAGGGAATTGGTCATTTTGTTATCTTTAATTTCCTTGATCTCTTTCTCTTTTCAAATCCTAAACTTAAACCTAAATTGCTAATTTTATCTTTTATATATATTATCAACTCAAGTTAAATTAACGCACTCTTAAGCATTTCTTCTATAGATTGCCTCAACTTTTTCTTTTTTTTTTTTTTTACTTTGTGACGATTGCTTACTAATCAATAGTTCAAGTGGACAACAAAAATTGACTTTGCACTCATTGATTCATTCCGTTCAAAAAGTGCATACGTCAAGTTAGTCATTACTTTAGTTACCACAAAAAACATAAAACCAAGGAGAAAAAGTCTACTTTTGAGATTAAACTATTCCTAAACCATTATAGATTTTACAACCCAATACTTTTTACATCAAGATAAAAAATATTAAAAATAAAAAGCACCCATGATTACCATTAAGCTATAAGTACAAGTTACACAAACTTACATACATTAAAATACACATAGTTACAAATGGCTAGAGCGCATATTTGCATCTCAATTCCTCCCAATGGGCAGGGCATAACAAGTGAAAGATTACAGGTGGAGAAAGAGAAGAAAGAGGCAGAAATACCACCACAAGAGCCCAATACTGCTGATTCTCGGCGTAGGAGGAGCAAAAGCATTATCATTTACGCCAACTCCCCGTACTCTCAAAGATAGCCACGTACTCCCGCCAGGATAAACACAGGAGTTGTAACCTACACAAAACATTATACAATAGGTTAGCCAGTCTCAGCTTAATATCAGGGTAGCATCTCAAATTACTTCTTGGCCTACACTGTAACCCCTCTCATGAAAAATAAATATACGGGTCGTTTATTGTTCTGTATTTTCGCGGTTCAAACTCTGTAAAGTCTCACATAATCGCATAGGAAAGACTCCAATCAGAAATACGCACACGAACAAATGTCCTGTCATACATGCCTAAGCATCCTCATGTAATATGAGGCTAACAACAAAGAAAAAGTAAGTAAAGATACTTGATTAGTGGATTGGGACAATTAAGCTTACTGGGATTAGTGGATGTAAGAGATGCAGTCTGTGCAAAGTCACAGTTCCACGGATTCCTGCCAGCCGTCTGATAGAGGAGATTCATCGCGTAAGCTGCATGGGAAGCCACAGTGTTTGGCTCAAAACAGGCCCCACCAGGCTGGATCGGTCCACAGTCGATGCCTTGGCCACAGGCGTAGTCTAGATTGGCTTGCAGTTGGGCATCTGATACACCTTGCTTTGGCACACACCAACCTCCTGAAGTTGGCTTTGGAGGAGTAGTTGAGGGAATTGATGAAGGCGGTGTTGATGGAGTCGTTGTTGGCACCTAAACGACGACACATTCATAGAAGTAGTAACTTGAGAGGAGGATCAGAGATGATGGTTGTTATCACATACATACATATATACAAGCAGAGAAGCTGCTTCTACTGTGTTAAAAATGCGCATAGAAAGGTAAAAAGAAATCCAACTTGGAACTATTATCTGAGCTCGAATGGACTAGACTCGAATAGAAAGCAATACAAATTTCTCAGGCAAAATTTGACTGCCATTTCTTCACTAAGTATGTCTAGAATTCATTTAATTCAAGTATTCTAGGAACCCCCATCTGCTGCAATACAAAGTCAAGTCCATCTGTCTCTGACCCATATGACCATTTCTAAGGTCTGCCTAGTGATGCAAATGTCATATATGTATAAAAAGAATTTCGTTAGATGGATAGTTTCATAAGAGGCATTGCTATCCATTTTCATTTGGTAGAAAGTCTCGAAAAAAATTCTTCATTTTCAACCACACAAATGTCATATATGTCGATTTGATCAAAAGAACGTGTGTTCAAAAAGAATAAAGGTAGGGATTCTCTTCAAAAAAGATCACAGATGTCTTTTTCCTTCGAAATTCTTTAGAAAAGGCAAATGATATTTCAGTGAAAGCTATAGAACAAGGCAATAACTAGCGATTTAAACCTCAAGATAAGCCTCACACCAACATTAATCCACTTCATCTAATTATCCCAAATGACCATATGCAAAACTAGATAAGCGAAACGTGAAGAAGCGAGTTGTCTCACCTGGCTACTACTCTTGGAGAGACCAACATCGTATGTCACGGACAAGTCTGGCTTAAAAAGACCAAATGACCTCTCAGAAGTAGGACCGGGCTTCAGATCCTCATCGTATAGAGCAAAGATGTATGTATCAACTGATTTTCCAGGCATAAGTGGAGTGCCAACCATAGACCTAAGATGGGCAATCAAGCCTCCATTGTAGGCCTTCGCATTTTCGATGCTTGGCCCTACTTCGTTGCTGTCTCCTTTATATGGCCACCCAGTCTCAGCAACCACTATCTCGATATCCTTGTATCCCATTGCATTTAGGGCCGAATGCACTGCATCTACCTGAAAAGGTCGCGCAGTTTGTGCTTAGTAAGATAAGCAGGAAGACCTTATTGTCACTCTTCATAGCAAGGCAAGTTTCATTCTAATCATTCATGGATCTGTACGGAAATTGAGAGGTTCAGAAACACAAATCACACCTTTGTGCATTTCATCTATTCAGAAATTTCAATAGATCACTGATCTTTAAAGAAATTCATAGGACTCAAAAGCTCTGAATGCTCGTAAATTATTTCAGTACGAAACTTACTAGAGGATAAAATGATCAGAGCCAGTGTACTGTCTCGTTCAATTAATGGAATTCCCATGGCTAGGATTCACGAAGTACAACTGTTTTCAACCATTTCAATTCCTAAAGTTTGATATTGGCGGCTAGTTTTTTTTTGGGGGGGGGGTGTTCCTGCTAAATTTTCCAGAATGCAACTAGAGATGGCAAAATTAACCCGAAACCCAAAACTCAAATCAATTGACTTGAATCTATACCTACTCGACACTCAAAATAGCCAACTTAAAGTGGATCCGAAACAAAAATTGACCCAAACTAAACCGACCTAATCCGAAGCATCTTTTTAAACTTATTTTTCTTCCTAAGGCAAGTTTATTGAACCAATAATCAAGTGATCCAAAGTCGACTCGGCCGGAAAGTGAGATAAAACCGAATTTTGTTGGCCTGAGCACAACCCAACCCAAAGTTGCTGAATCAAAATGCAACATTTTTTTAATTCCCCAAGACCCATAAAATTTGGGCCTAATTTAATTTTGAATCTACGTAGCAGCCATCTTCACCAGAAGATGCTACAGAAGTAAACACGTTGGGGGACCGACATTGAACTACATTATGCAATGATTGTACCTAGCTCAATTGGCCAGCCTGTAACATAAATAAGCAAAAAGGTTATAGAAAGGCAAAAGGAAGCAAGTCACCACCCTTATGAATCCATGTTCAACCACCCATCCCTAAAAGACAAGTGCAGACATTATCGGTAGAGTAGACCAAAGGGGTTGGTGTCTGGGGCCATTTTGGCAAGGATGAGACCCTAAAGTGAAATTTTGGTTAGGGAGGCACTAGAGAGCGTGAATGAGTGAGGTCGGGAGGGCGGTTGGTGGAACAAGTGGGAGGTGGGATATGAATGTTGGTTCTGATACGATGGTAGATGCAAGCGGGTCTAGTAAAATTGAGACCCAATAGATCTAGGGTCGAATCTGGGTTTTCAAGGAGTTTGAGTCCAATTCCGATTTAAATATTTGTTGGTTAAGTATAATACATACAATCGTATGATGTTAGTCTGACTTGTCTACAACTTTTAGTATCTCCGTTACTGCAAAAAATAAGTCGAAGAAATTGAGTAAAATCTAGTAAAATTTGATTTTCTAGGTGCGGTAAAGTTGTATATATATAAATGGATCAAACAAGCTAAAAGGGGCCTTATTAGAACAATGAGGAACAGCCATGTCAGTCTGATGCACAGATTCAGCTTCTTATAGACTCTACCGAACCTAAGAGGCACCCATACACCACAATATGATGCATGGTTTCACCCTAAAAATAAGTTATACTGAAAAATATTTTAAAGGAAACAAACTAATCCAAATATTTAATTTTATAGGATCGAAATATTTATAAATAACCCAATGCAATCATGTTAACATTAAAAAAAACAGTGTAAATAAACATCACTTAATCTTTACCTAATCCCATATTGAAGAGATGAAAGCAACAGCTTGTCTTCACGTATCATAGTGTTAGCCATCATAGCCCTTTTCTTCCAAATTTAACTCAAGTAAAAGCCTTATAATTCTATCACATTATCAAATAAGAAAATGGCCAATCAATTCATACAACTAATCCAAGAAATCAATTACGAAGGTTTCCTCGGTTCATGTACCACTGTATCAGAAATGGTTGTTGACCCTTGGCCGTTGCCTAACTAATGTGAAAGTTTGACAATCTTGCTCATAATTGGGCCCAGGTCCAAACAGTCCATTAAAGGCGACGCACTCATCATTCATCAAAAATAGTAATTCTATGTCATTATATTTTTTGGGAATTAAATTTTCTTTAGTACGGTATAATACAATGCACTACAATGTAACCCATAGCAATAATAATAATAATAATAATAATAATAATAATAATAATAAAATAATATTTAATGTGAATCTTACTTCAGTAAAGTTTGATAAAATCAAAATTCAGATAATCTTACGTCTACAGATATTTTTACCTGTAGAGAAGTTAACATAATAATGTAATCGATGAAAGAACTTTTGTCAATTTTAATCAATTTTTTGACATAATACCAAATGCTAAACATGTTAAAATTTATGGGGGGGGGCGACCTTTATATCTAGGTCCTGTTCTTTTGGTTGATAAATCTCAATTTATCAACTTCAACATACTTTTAACTCACTTTACCAACTTCAATAAAAAAATACCAACTTCAATCCATTTACTTTACTTCAACCAACTTCAACCTACTATTTTAATCAATCTTTATTCATCATATAATAAATATACCGATTTTAATACACTTAAATAAAAAATATTCATACCAATCAATTTTACTCATTTTCTAACCCCTATTTTTCCACGGAAAAAAAAAAAAAACCCTAATGATAAAAATGGAAGTCCCACGTCCCAAAAACTGCAGTCTTGTGTACCATAGACTTTAAGTCGATCCTTCCTCTATCATTGTATTTTGTGAATTATTTGACTGAAAAAGAAATTAAAATGAAGAAACTAGAGAGCTCGAATCACCTGGGCATCAAACATGTTCATGTACTTGATACCAGTCCTCGAGTCGACCCGGCCCGCGTTAGGCTGGAAGAGGCAAAACGCCAGCGTCTCAGGTCTCGGGTCGCTCTTGTAAGCAAAAAACGGGTACGGGTTGATGGTAAGAGGCGACCCGTTTGCTCTTTGGAATTGTAGCAACTGTTTCATCGTGCCCGCATACGCTGAGTTGAATGCCCCGGTTGATGGCGGATCGGATTGACCCAGAACCGCCATTGAATGGACCGTTGAGACCTTGATCTTTCCCCCTAGTTGAGCTGCGTTGAGGGCATTTTGGATATTTTGCATTGCTGGCAAAAGCTGCGAGATAAGATTCTGATCCCCTGCATTTCACATTAAAAAAAAGAGAAAAGAACACACATTTAAATTCTGAAATTCTTCATATCATTAAAAAAAAAAAAGGCACAAATTCTTCATATTCCCTACACAAAGAAACAATTTTAATATTTTATACTAATTCTGGTACCAATTTCACAAATTTCTTATTTAATAAATTTTATTTTTGAAATCAGCAAAACAAAAAAGGAGAAAGAATGAATGAACTAGAATTAGACAGAGATACCTGAGGTGATGACCTCATTGCCAACAGTGATGAGAATGATTTTGCTGGCAGGGTAATAAGGCAGCACATTGGACCCGACCCACTGAGAGGCATGACCCGGATCGGAAGCCAAAGCCGGTATATCCCCATTAGCGGCGCCAATAACAATGCCGATGCCGGTGTTAGCGAGGGCCTTGATGATATTCGGGTCGGCTCCGTAGAGTCGGACCTTGGATATCGTCGTGGATTGGAGTAGCTTCGCGGTTGATTCCGGCGGGGGGAGGTTGTCAGCTACTTGGCCGTAATTCACTCCTATGAAAGACTGCGCGTCTGCGAGAGGGAATTGAAGAGAGAGAGAGAGAGAGAGAGAGAGAGACAGAATTAATGAGGTGTAAGTTGTTGATTAGTTACAGAATCGGAATCATAGAATCGATCGACAAAGTTTGTTCTTTGGGGGGGGGGAGTGACTTACCCGTGGAGAGGAGGAGGAGAGAGAAAATGAAATGGAAGGAGGTGGACAGGTGAGTTAGCTTGAGCCTTGCCATGGCCACCGGCTGCTTGTGGTTTACGCTTTCAATGTTGGGCGGCTGAGGGTGGGTTTGGGCTTTGGTTAATATAGTGGGGGTGAGGAGAGAGAAGAAAAGGGGAAAATGATAGATGGGGATAGGACAATTAATACTCCAGTAGAAAACAAACGGGACGTAAACAGTAACAAAACGAAACTTCCCTAAGCCCTGTTCTTTTCATCAAAAAATATAAGTTGATAAATAAATAAAATTAATTAAAATGGATTGAATGTTTTTTATATAAGTTGATTCCAATCTTTTTGTGGGTAGGAATATCAGTAAAAGTAATGTTATCTATAGTTAGATCTCTTCAGATTTTACAAAAACGAAACACACAATAAGAGGTGGTAGTGTTAGTTGTTATTGTTGATTTCAAGAGATATATTTTTATACTCGAAAAAGAAGTGACGGCTGTGTGCAGAGTTGGAAAAGTATAGGGGCTTTTTCACACTGACGGTGGGAATTGGAACGAAGAACGCAAAGCAAGGGACCACGTGTCGTCTACGCCAGGTAAACGCACTGTCGGACAAATTTCTTTTATTTTATTTTTATTTGAAGGAAGCTGTTGAAAGTTCAAACTTGAAGCGTGCCTGTGTAGCTGAAGGTTCTAGCCGTTGTCAGTTCCTACCGTGAACATGAAGATGAACTGGTTACTTAAAAAGAGGGGACATTTACAGTACTTCTAGCTTGGAAGTTAGAATTTCACAAATTTTACTTTCATTCCCCTTTTTTCTGTTTAAAACAATAAATTAGGTGTTTGATAAAAGGTTAAGTGATGAATATTTTTTAACTATGCAGAGTTGTTTTTTTAATTAAAACTAGCTATTTGATCAAACTAAAAAATTAATTTAAATCTTTGTGTTTCTTTCGCCTCAAAAAAAAGAAAAAAGTTAAAATATGGTTCAAAGTTTCAAAGGTTTTGTATAATATTAAAAAGTTCGTCATCTTTTTTTATTAATTTTATCAACGTAGAGTTAAATTCTTCAACTTTAAATTTTTTTCTAAATTTTTCAATTAAATTCTTAACTTTCTATTTTTTTTTCTAAATTCTCATGATTCAAAGTAAGGCATGCATTCAAAAGTTTTAAACATAGCAAGCACATTGCAAGAAAAGAGTAAGGTATTGGCTCGTTGTTGTGTCTTGGTTTTTGTAATTAGACCTGATCTGGGCATTTTGCAAGAGCCTTTCTGACTCAATGTCACATCACTAAAGATAAGAGTCTTGAAAAGTTCAAGATATGTGTAAAACTGTAAATCTACATGTCTACCCAAAAGATTAGATGCAAATGCAGGACTAGGATGGATAAAAGAGTGAAGTAAGTTAAAGTAGATTTAGGTGGGTTAAAAAAGATTGAAGTGGATTGAAGTGAGTTAAATTTTTTTATGTGATAAATTGAACTTAGTTAAAATAGTGAAAGTAGATTCAAATAGGTTAAAATGGGTTAAAGTGGACTGAAATAAATTGAAGTGGATTGAAGTTAATTGAAATTGATATTTTGAAATTTATCTGCGGAAAGAACAGAGCCGCAGACTATTCCACCTTTGCTTCTTGCTTGCAATGGCCAAGTCATTGGCAGAAGACTCTCAAGTCAACACTAAAAACAAAAGCTCTAGTATAAATTAAGCCACCTGTGATTAGTAAGATATGACAAAAATCAAAATTGACTCAAAAGAAATTCTAAAGTAGACAAGTTTCTTAACGAGAGCTTAGTAAACTATACTACTGCTTCTAGAATTTATATCCAAAGTACTAATCCGATGCGCTACGAGGAATTAAATCGCATTGTTTCATTGTTGGATTTTTTGTAATTAGACCTTCTTTAACCATGAATGTGACGAAACCATTGCTTGCAAGTATTAGCAACAATTTGAAGGCTTGATACGAGCATTTTGGGAGGATCTTCTGATTCAATGCCATATCATTAAAGATGACAGTCTTGAAAAGTAAAGAAATGGGTAAATCTACAATATACCCAAAAGATGCAAACACCTTTGCTCCTCAATTCAAATGGTGAAGTCATCAGCAAAAGACTCTCATGTCAGCACTAAAAACAAAAGCTCTAAATTAAGCCACCTGTGGTTAGTAAGATTTGACAAAAATCAGAGTTGACACAAAAGAAATTTTGAAGTAGACAAGTTTCTTAATGAGAACTTACTAAACTATGCTACTGCTTCTAGAAGGAGTTCACATTCAAGGTACTAATATGAGGTGCCACAAAGAATCAGATCCTAACGGATGCACTTCTCCTAGTGTAAGAGAGAAGTGTTTGGTGTTGACAGGTCTTTTGGGTTTCGGTACTCCGCTGCTTCCCCTTTTCTCTCGTTTGTTTTTTTCCGTAAAAGTCTGTTCTTTTCGTTGGTAAATCCTAATTTTTCATATATTTTCACTCAATCACACTCATTCCCACTATTTATACAAAAAAAGGCCACTCATTCCCCCCCTCCCCCCTTTCGAAAGAAACAAATAGACTTCATCTCACTTATTTTAGAAATATTCCACTCCATACCATTCATTTTCACTGCATCCCGCTCTAATATCTCATAAAAATGAATAAGCCCTTAGTCAATATTCTTATGTTACCAATCCTAGACCTTACTGAGTCTAGTATCCTAAAGATAAAAGAAGTTTCCAAAGCTATGCGTCAGAAATTCTGGGCAAGTTCCCTTCTTTTGCACCCACTCTTGTAGCCTTGTATACACAAGCAATTCTCTCAACAGGGAAGACAAGAATTTGATCAAATGAACCCCACAATTTACTGTGGCAGTTGAAGACCAACTACACAATACCCACTACGTGTAAAGTTTCCATACACTGACCCAAAAAAGTTTAAATGGGGCTTAGATCAAAGTCTATATTATATTCATAGAAGTACAAACTTTTACACACCACATCAGTGCTACATATTATCAATTCAGGACATTTGAATTCTTCAAAGTAAGAAACAATAAATTAAATATTGGGCCACATGTTACACGGTCTTCAAAAGTAATGAAGATAAGTTCAAATTTAAATACAGCCTTTCTCATGTGAATACAGTTACTAACATTTTGTACGGGATTGATTATTTGAGCTCTAAATTTAATTTTAACCTAACTCAATAATTACCCAACCTGAATTTTTAATTCAAACATGAATGTTTGCCACCTAGACGTTGACGTCAATGTCATCATCAAAAATTTTTGCTAAGGTGGAAAGTGGGAACCAAATCATCATTTACTAGGATTTTTCTAGGTGTGATGTGACCCCAGAGGGCGACGACCATTGACGCAGGCAGCTTCTCTTTTAGAGCAAGCCCAGCGCTAAGCGCGCGAGCTAAGTTTGGTGACATGGCGGGCCGGTCGGAGGTGCGAGGGCCTGCAGTAGATGACCCACGAGACAGGCCTATCGAGACGGCTTGTTTGGGCGAGCGGCCCTCGGCTCAGTTTTCCTTTTTTTTGTTTTTTTTTGTTTTTATGTTTTGTTTTTTGTGTTCTGTTTTTTTTCCTTGTGTTTATTTTTTATTTTTTTATTTTTATTAGTTTGTTGGTTTTGGTTTGCCTAAAATTTTTATTTTTTTATTTATTTATTGGGTTTTTGAAAAGAAATTGTAATTTTTTTTAACAAAATTGTTGTATTAGTTGTATTACCAAATTATTATATGCACATTATTTTTTCCGAAATTAATAAACCCAAACAACTAATCAAAACAAAAACAATAAAACAATTAAGTATGGTTAGGTGTGGGGTCCATTGGTATTATTTTATTTGATGAGCTAAAGTGGTGAGCCTTGCATTGGAGAGAGTGAGGATTGTGAGATAAAAAGTCGGAGAGAAGGTTGATGTGGCAATGGTAGGCTTCCAACCGTGAGCCAAAAACTTGGCTCACGGCTGGAAATGCTCTTATTATCATAGCTGTTACACACAGCTATACCGTAAAACCCTGAAACTACACAAAAGGCAATAATTATTAACGAACCAACACTCAGCAGAACAATTACCTCTGGAACTAGAAGCAGCATATTTCACATCCAGAAAAGAGGGAGTGACCCGGGGGGGGGGGGGTGATCCAACAGAAACTTGCCCAAGACAAGTACTGCATTAGTAACTCCCCCCCCCCCCCCCCCAACCCCATCCCCGGGATGGGGGGTCTAGACTGGTAAAAAGTTTCCGTTAAGGGCTGAACTTCAAAAGAAATGTGTGTTTACAAGATTCTTTAACCATGAAAATATATCCTTGAGCTTCAATAGTCAAGAAAAACAACCCTGGTAGCGGTCAGATGATCACAAATACTACCAATGAAAGTGCCAAAAAGTTTTCATAAGAAAAAGTAATTCAGCATATCAACAAAACATAAGATCTTGATACCTTTTGATTATTTCACAAATTTAAAAAATGAGCCACGCACACATATACGAATGTGCTAACTCAGAGCCACTCATTTCAATGGACCTTTCAAACTGAACCGTGATCTCTCAATTAGGAACAACTCACGCTGTCATTACAGTGGCAAACATCCTCCCAAGAAGAAAAGGGGGCCAATTGAGAATGGAGAACATTAATCAACAGTCGATTAGATGGAGAAAATAGCCTATTAAACATAATAATCCATGGAAAATGTTAAGGTCTAAACATATTCCTGAAGCTTTAACCATCAGTTTAAATGTCTGGTTGAGTTGGTCTTTAAACATTGTATCAGAATCTTTTTGAACGAGAGGTCTCGAGATCGAATCTCAGCAGCTCTCATATTTATTTATTGCACAAGGTAGGGAGAGCATTTGCAGCAATCACGCTTCATGCCCAAAAGGCATTCGCATAAGAGAACATGTTAAAATATAAACATATTCCTGAGCTTTCAATTCTCAGCTTAAGTTTTTGGTTGAGTTGTTCTTTGAACAGAAAACAATAGCAATAATTCTAGTATAGATGTCACTGAACCCAAATCTGGAGAAACCAGTTAAACCGGAATCTTTAGCAGAGCTTTATCCCAAGTCAATGTGTATATAATCTTCAAGTTTAGGCTTCAATAACTACCAAGGCATTCAAGATATACAGAGAAGACCTAACTACTAAACATACAATTCAAGACAGAAGTCACTTAGATTTTCAACCTCATTAGTTGTACACAGAGATACAGTACTAAAGTATCAACAGCTACAAAACATATTACTTCAAATTAGAGAACGACCATGTACAGTTGCGGCAATTTCAACACTTTTCATCTGAGTTCGATACAGGCACTTTCGTACAGCTTCCCATGCAGTGATCTTTTACTATGAATCATCTCATATTTGCCAAGCTAGCGTTGAATAAACTATACATTTCACACACACGAAGCAAGAATCGTCTGTGCCTACAAGGTACGTGCTTCAAATGATATGGACCCTACCCCAAATCAACTCGAGTGAACATACTATGAGCTTATTATTCACAAATCCAACTCCAGCACATTCGAACTCCTTAAGAAAAAACACATCGGAACATGTTTCTAAAAAGAGAAAAAATTGAACCACAAGTATTCCTGCATGATTATCCACTCTAATAAATTAATTGCTCCTCTGAAGTATGAAATATATCGAAGTCTCGAAGTATACATAAAATGACTTCGAAGCGGACTCCCCATAAGAATCTTCATCGAACAGCAAATATAACATTGATTCCTGATGCAAATTGTTCAGCACAAACATTTCCGATGGCTGAGGTTGAATGGAAATTAAATTAGCCATACACCAAATATTGAATTCTAGAGCGACAATAACAAATCCGTTGTAGTCTAGATGGTTAGGATACTCGGCTCTCACCCGAGAGACCCGGGTTCGAGTCCCGGCAACGGAAGGATTTTACGTTTGGTCATTTTTTCTCCCCCCTCATTTTGCACTATCACCATAACTTCTCAACGCATCCCCCCTCCCCCCCCCCCCCCCCCCCCCCCAAAAAAAAAAAGCCCTTCTCATCCTGCAAATTATTAGATGCTTACGGAGCAGTACTTCCCTTTTCAGTTTTCACCAGCCTGAGACTGTAGTCTCGGGTCCACGGTATAATGGTACTTGCTTCTCATCCAATCTTCCCAACCCTAATTTGCAATGTTCTTTTGGAAATAGATACAACTATCATACAACAATTTTATTTGAGCCTAATATTCGTGCATGAAATTATCAAAATGCACCAAAAACAGAACCATATGAACCTTTTACCAGAAAAATCTTAGAGAAAATGTCGTCCTACTGAAAAAATTAAGCATATTCACTAGGGGTAAAATATCTACTTAGACCAATTTCATTGTGCAGTCACATCAGCTTCAACTAATCTTCCCAACCCTAATTTGCAATGTTCTTTTGGAAATAGATACAACTATCATACAACAATTGCATTTGACCTAATATTCGTGCATGAAATTATCAAAATACACCAAAAACAGAACTATATCAACCTTTTACCAGAAAAATCTTAGAGAAAACGTCGTCCTACTGAAAAATTAAACATATTCAGTAGGGGTAAAATATCTACTTAGACCAGTTTCATTGTGCAGTCACATCAGCTTCAACTAATCCACCTATCCAACAACTGCTGCTGTTGCGTCATCCTCACTACAAGAGGTTCATAGCAGGCTTGTCGTGGTGAATTGATCAGCTGGAAAACCATTACTGTGTTTTCTCAAAGAACGAGTTTCTCGAAAGCAATTTGTGTACCAGAATCTTAACCACGGTAAACCCAAATCAGAAAAGGCCAGATGATTGACTTCCTTGGTTCTTGGTTCGTTGGTTTGCCATCGGCCATTGATCTGTTGCAGTTCAGATGGTTATAGGGTATTCATCTCTCACCCGGTTCCCTTTGGAGTACAGAAGATGAAAACAAAGCATACAAGAATTGCAGGACATCTCATTCCTGAAAACCAATGAGTTGTGTATATTTACAAAGCTCATTTAACTGCAAACTTTCGAACCTAAATACCATCGCAGAAGGTACGAGAAAAGAATAAATTAAACCAAAAGCAAACACATGGCGTCCAAGGTTCCCCTGTAAGAAAAACATTATGACCATTTCTTGTTTATGTATGTATTACCTAAATGTTCCTGTTCTGTTTTTCCAATAAAGACTTTCCCTCCTGTCGTGTATTTCAGGTAGACTCCAATCATCTCTGCATGGTCCCATCTGGATCATCCCCAGCAATGTCCTTTATCGGGCATAGAGCATTCCTGGTAGTAGACGCAAGAGGACCTGCCTGGCGTGTAGACCAGTGATCCTTGATAGGATATGATGTGACGAAGTCAGGCAACTAAATGAGAAAATACAATCAAAGGTTCATGAAATCCAAGGCGGACAGATGGAAGCTCTGTTCAATCATGCAACATTTTTGCAAAGAAAACCAAGTCCATTGTTTCAGTCTGTGTTCTAGAGTAAATATAACAAATGAAGTTTAGTTCCGTAAGTGAAGTATATTAGCAATCAGGTGGTTAAGCAAGGTTTTAACCTCGACCAGCCTGAGAAAGAGTAATTGGGGAATCCATGAAGTGGTGGAGTTAGGGGCCATACAGCTTAAAGTTGGCTAATTCTAATGTTTTCCACTTCAATTTCATAGCCTACATGGTTATTTGCGAGAATCACCCAGAAAAGATTGTGGTTGTTGTGAAGACTGTTTCTCTGGCAATTCTTGGACAAAGGTAACACCGCTCACATCTTGACTTCTCAAGACCTGGATGAAGGGGAATCCATGGTGGGTATTATTATTGTATTTGTATTTCCCAACATTTCACTCCAAAAACAATGGCTTTAGCAACATCACGATTTGTGTTGGTTAAGAATAACTAGTGGTTTGGCAGATATGACTATGAATTAATTATACAAAAATATGATAATCTACCCTACATCATGGTTATTCCTTATAAAGTAACTGAGACAAAGAGGACTTACAGAGCGGAAGGGAAACTCATCTGCCTCAAGCATATGAACAATCTGCCCCATCTTAGGCCGCTTATTGGCATCTAGATCTATGCACCGAAGGCAGATCAACAAAACCCGCTTAAGCGCCCTAGAAGTGGGGGGAGCAGGAATCAAAGGATCGATCACCTCTTCGCCACGTCGGCTTGCTACCATCCCTTTGAACCAGTCAACCAAGTTCATCTGAAATTCAAACCATTATGAGAATGGTGTGCTAAGTGCTAACATGTAAATGCTTGTAAAGAAGAAAAGGGAAATTCTGAAAATCAACCAACCTCTCCAGGTGGTTTAGAATAATCAACTGGGCATCTTCCTGTGATTAGTTCCATAAGTAGAACGCCAAAACTGTACACATCACTTCCTTCACTAAGCATACCAGTGCTTGCATATTCTGGAGAGACGTAACTGCGGAATCATTAACTAAGATTAGAATCAGCGATTGATATGCCAAAATGGTAGGTTCTGCTCAGTGAATGTTGAGAACAAACCCGAACGTTCCCATAACTCTTGTTGTGACATAGCTTGCTTCAGATCCCAAGAGCTTGGCCAGTCCAAAGTCCGATACTTTTGCATTCCAGTTTTTGTCAAGAAGGATGTTACTGGACTTGACATCACGATGAACAACTTTGGGTTCTAGTCCCTCATGCAAATATGCCAATCTGAGGCAGAGATGACTCAGAGATAAGTAAAACACAAGACAACAGTGAAAACCGAGTCATCATGATTCTCAAAAAACTACGGCTTATACACAGTGCAGGCCTCAACATACAGTTGGAGACTTTTTCATTATCAAAGGTCACTAAGTCACTTCAAACTATGTCAAAGGATGAATTTGGCCAACACAAATTGACTCTTCTAGGAGTGTTTTCTATTTTGCATGCCATTTTCTAAATCTACAGCACAGATCTCCGCTTGTCAGGTTTATGGCCACAAACATACAAATCTTTGCAATCCAACTTAGGGGTATGCACAATGCATGGTATCACATGAATGCACAGAAGGAGTTAATCTCCTCCCCTTGCCCACATCTTATCTCACCCAACCAAATGTTATACAACACTATGTACTTGATTCTAGAATCAGTTTATTCACTTATAAGAACTTAAAGATGGCTTTTTGTTCATCAATGCCGAGGTATATATGCTCCTAAGACTTATTGGATGAAAATTGATTCATCGATAAAAGTTTGAAACTATGTATTCTATGAAGAGCACTTGCGCTGCAAAAATTAGACTGTCACAAGACCAACTTGAGGGCCCTGTGCAGAAGCATTGGAATTATACTTCTTGAGTTCTTGTTATCTAACATCAAGCATAATGAGTCAATGACTACCTTCTTGAGCAAATCTGATAAGGGTTTTTCTCAATGTGGTTCAATATATGCATGGAAATCATACCCTTTAGCGGTTCCAATAGCGATCTTCATACGAATGTCCCAGGTCAGAGGACTGACAGGGCCTACTTCTCCATGCAGCCATTGTTCTAAGTTGCCATTATCAACATATTCATACACGAGCATCCTGAGTTTACAGAATCAAACAAATTAGACATACATTAGAGTGGCTTATAAACCAAAGTAAGATTGGCTGAAGGAGTAGACGTGCACCTTTGAGAGCCTTCTGCACAGTAGCCAACAAGGCCAACCAGATTCTTATGCCTCACTTTTCCTATAGCTTCAACTTCCACCTTGAATTCTCTCTCTGCTTGTCCCCTACAAGGGCATGGCTAGATATTAGTTATACTCATCCATATAGATCTTCAAGACGAAGACATTGTCAACAGTTTTTTAATTTTCTTTTTCATTTCCTTAATTAGTTTGGTGTTGCAACCCTGGTACAACGGCTGATACATATAGAACCCGGAATGTCACGATTAGGAGATGATATTCTTAATGGCCGGATCACCTCTTGATCCCAACATTCTTTAAACAAAGCTACTGAATCAGAAACATCCTCTTCATTAATTGACCATGGCTTATTTTCAAAAGAAAAGGTTTCTTTGTCATATTGATTTATTTCATGATTCAAGAGCATAAATGGGGTTCACAAACAAAAGCAAGTGCCAATAAATGCACACCCCTGCAATGGCATGTTTGAGAACTCTATACTGCCCTAGGAGACATGTCATAAATGATGCACCTCTGACCATACTTTCAAGTTCAAAAATTTGAATTGAAACTCATGAAAACAGGAAGCTCCAGTATTTTGACAATAACTGCAGATATCTCAGTTGCATCAATACAAATATTAGCAAGCTTAATTAAGCTAGAGTTTTCTTTCTTTCTTTAAAGTACAGCACATTGTTAACATGAAAGAGCTCCAACAAAGTAGAAAATAGTTTCCACAAAGATTAGACATTTGCGAGAGCGATTAAAAAAGAAAAAGCAAAAAATCAGATTAAAAGAAGAGAAAGCAAAAGCCCCAAAACCATATGATGAATATGACAACAAAAGGGGATTAAAGAGCTCACTCAGCATTTTGCTTTTCAAACCCAAAGATGAACAAGATAACCAAACAAGGATTAAGAAGAATAGAATACTATATTTAGTCAACCTACTTTTCCTAACCTTCCAATGAAAAAAATGAGCAATCGAGTACTGTCACAAGCACACCCATATGTACCCCTAGATCTAAACAAGTAATGGATTGCCCATCGAAATCTTTCAAACCGACATTGTGACTTTTAGCACAAAAATATCAAATATCTATTACAATTCACACCCCATCAACAATCAAATTTCCTAAGTCACTGAAATTGAAACATCATATAATGGACATACTGCTTGAAATGAAATGATGAATTTACCCAAACGTGTGAAACAATGCATTCAGCCTATCAACAAAGCTACATATATATAACTCCCCCAAAATCAAAAAAGTGAATGGAAATGCAGCTCTAGAGATGCTAATAAAAAGATAAACATTTTAATTAACCAATTTAACCATCAACAAATCACAGAAATGAATCAAAACCCCTAAAAAAACAACATAACCATGTTTACAGGACATCAGAAATGTCACCACCAAGCAACCAAATGACCAATTTCTTCCCCCTGTAGTCATTTTTCCCTTTTGATTATCATTAAACCGCATACAACCATGAGGGAAAAAAACACAATTGATAAATGGTTGACAAAAAATCATTGAAAAAATCTTCATTATTCAGCTCAGATTGAGCAGATTAATTGGCCAACACAACCAAAATTTGTATCATTCCACATTCATAAAAGTTGGTAAAACGATCACCATGTTTAAGAAGAGGGAAGAACATAAACATACTTGTTATTGAGAAGTTTCTTGACAGCAACAACAGACCCATCATCAAGCACACCCTTGTAAACGATGCCGTACCCACCTTCTCCGATGACATTCTGGCCGGAAAATCCACGTGTCGCAGCCTCAAGCTCCCTCAAGCTATACCACCGGCCCCACCCAATGTTGGGAACCTCGCCGCCGGGGGAAATCACCGACACTCTACTAGAAGAAGACCCATCTTCAGTACTAACTTCTGATCCACTTTTCCCCTTTCTCTCTCCAGCTTCAACCAAAATCCCAATTTCCTCCATTGAATCACCCTTCAAAATCTCCCCCATCTTCTTCTTAATCCCACTTCCTTCATCCAAATCCAAAGCGTTGATTTCCTTCGAAACTAAGGGAATAATACCGGAATGGTGCCTCAGCAAGACCCGGGTTCGATTTTTCTGCCTACGAATTAGACAGAATAGAAGACAACATGAAGAGAGTAAAAGGGCAACGCCGAGTAAGATCACAATGTATAGTTTGAGACCCAGAATTGAGCTGGATGTCAGTGTTTGAGCAATGTGTTTTCCTGAGTTTTTATCTGCATTCTCCGTCGCCATTGTTTGTGGGCAGTGAAGAAAAGAAGGGAGAGAAAGAGAGAGCGAGAGAAGGGAGGTTGGTTGGTTGGTTGGTTTGCTATGAGAAGAAAGCTCGTTCCATGAGCAGCAGGTTTGGACAGCGACGTTGTAAATTGTGAAAGCAACTCGGCTTAGTTCACAGAGAGAGAGAGAGAGAGAGAGACTGTGAAGGAGCGGTTTCAACTGATACAAAAGCGAAAGCTGAAGATGGTCCTGATAAGTTTTACACTTATGGGTTCGAAGGTGAGGCGTATTTGCAAAAGTGCCATTCAAGTCAACAAGTCAACAAGGGTTACGTTGCGCTTTGAAAATTCAAATGCGCAATCACAAATGGCCAACAGGCCAAGTGAGGCTTCACAGTTAACAAAGTCCATATCATATATACAAGAGCGAGTATTCTTGAAAATTATACAAATAAAATATATATTAACAACTGCTTATATATGAAAAATACATATTAAAAAAAATATATATATGTGACAACAGAAATACATGTTGCAGGTAGTATGTCATAGTTTGCCGCATAGTAATGGCTAGGCCTCTGTTAGATCGAAGTCCATTATTATATTTTTCTTTTTTTTTATCTATTTAGGCCTTTTGTTCACATGGAAAATTTAAATTGAAAAGGCGAAATAAGTCGAAGACATGAAATGGGATGGAAAATTGAAATTTGAAGTAGGATATGAGAAAGTGAGATGAAGTAAAACAGAGTGCATGGGGTGAAAATCAAGATTTGTCATCTAAAATAATAGGTTATGTTCTCATATTCCCGCCTGTTCTTTCAGGCGGAAAATTTGGATAAAAAACGGGAAGGAATCAAATGTGAATAAACTAAAATGAGAGAAATAGTCGAAAAGAAAAGTAAGAAATTTGCATTAAAATGTGGGAATGAGTAGAAAGAACTAGAAAGAATAAAAAGGAGGGAAGCAACGGGACAGAATGAAAATTTTTTTATTTTACACAGGATGTTTATTGGGTTAGCCATAATGCCATATATAGGAGTCTATTGGGTGGCAATGCTTTCCATTTACGGAAAAAAAAAGGTGAGATGTTTACGTGGTAGCCATTTTTTTTTTTTTTTTTTTTAAGGTGAGGAATTAAGGTTAGTGAAATACATTTGAGTGAAATTTTCATACTTATTATTACAAAAATTATGTAACTTTTACATTGATTGTTTTTTAATACTTTCCGCTAGCACATGGTTCAGGGGCACTTGAATAGTTTTGCAACAAAATCAATATCAAATTATGGAAAGAAATACAAAATGACATCATATGATGTGTTTTCATACTTTGTTGAATTTTGTAATTTAAAAATCCCAAACAAATATATGAATTTTGTCAACTTGATAATTTATTAACTTGACCTATTATATTATTTGTTTTTCAAAAAGAATTAGATCTTTTAACTCATAAAACGTTTGGGCCCTGCTTCCCCGGCCCCAGTGTAAAAACAATTCCTTGATTTTGCACCAATTTAAATCATTTTCAGTAATCATATTCATAGTCAAATTTAGCCATCTAGTTGAAAACTATGAGTGGATAAGCAAAACAACAATGTATTCATTATCATTATTTATGCACACAATCAACATCTTAACATAATTGCATATGACTAATTTTTTTAATTCTATTTTTTTGAGTTTTTTTGACATAGCAAATAATGCTGGCATCTCGTAATAGGTTGGCCCGAAATTGTCTTATCCAAATTGGACTCCTTTATTATATATAGATTTTGGATCATAATATACTGTATTTTAGAGGTGTTAAATGATAATACTCTCAAGTTTAGAATTAAAAATCTGTGCGCTATATTATTAGTCCATTGCTATTTATATACCAAGACCGAATTTGAAGTTTTTTTACTCAATGAAATGCAATAATTTCACATGGTATGCAAATCCATATGTTTTAAAATGTACAGATTTCTAGGTATATACAAATGCATTTATTTAATAGGCACTTACATCGCTGAGTTAAAACATCTTCAAAATCAATCTTAGCATATAAATATCAAATATGCCGATAATACAATATAAGAATGTCCAAATTTCAAGTTAAAAATATTATCGTCTAATATCCTCAAAATACAGTATGTTACTGTCTAAAAATTCTATTATTTAAATTCTTTAATACAAACACAGACAACAAACTTGCGTTATGTGAAGCCCAAAAAAGTCAAGCAAAACGAGACAATAGGGATGGAAAGAAGCAGCCAGTTGGCTCGATACGAGGTGGTTCACTCGCAATGAGTGGGGCCCGAACCATAAGTTTCTTTCTAACGGCTCGTAAAAGTGGCGCCTATTAGCTATGCGGCCACCGATTAGGCCCACATCTCAAAGTCCCATTTTCCTTTTAACAAGGCACCAATTTTGCTCTCCGACAAACACCAAAGAAAAACAAAAAAAAGAAAACAACAGTTTTGTCTTCATGTAAATATTGCTGATTTTTTTCGGAAATTAAAATCACAAACTTCTACAAAATGATTTGTTTTTTCAAAAATTAGATCATCAAAAAATAATGCAATATGAGAAAAGTCAAGTATTAACTACAATGATACTTTAGATCATTTTCAACAATATTATTTTCATTATTCTATTAGTGCCTTTTTAAATATACAATTTAATTATAAGACATATTATGTTTGTGCCTGTTTGTCCTATTTTATCGAAATAGAGTTATTTCCACCATCTTAGGCCATATTCGATAAAAGTAGTTATTTAGATAGCGGATAGCGGTTCCGATAGTAAATAGCTGTCTAGATAGCAGTTAGTGTTTCTAATTTAGCTGTTAGCGAATAACTGTTTAGGTTAGCGGTTGAAACTAATGTGTTTGGTAAATTTAACTGTTATGATAGCTAATTAATGTAAACTGACATAAAAAGATATAAATAATTTTCAAAGATAAAATTTTTAAATGATATTTTTTGGCTAAAAAATATGAAACGCTATTTTTAAATATGAAATGTTAATACTGTTAGTTTTTTAAAAACGCTGCTTAAAACACTAAACGCTATTTAAAATGCTAGTTAAAATACTAGTTTATCAAACACTAAAAATTAACTATTTAGTGTATTGATATGGTCAAAACACTAGAGGTTACCCAAAATGCTGTTCCCGAACACGGCTTAACGTCTTAAGCAGCATTTTTGAAAAGCTAATAGTATTAATGTTTGATATTTAAAAGTAGAATTTCATATTTTTTAGCCAAAAAAATCTTTTAAAAATTTTATCTTTGAAAATTATCTATATTCTTTTATGTTAATTTACATTAATCTGCTAGCATAACAGCTAAATTTACTGAACAAATTAGTTTCAACCGCTAATCTAAACAACTATCCACTAACAACTAAATTAGAAAATGGTATCCGTCATCTAAACAGCTGCCCGCTACCTAAACAGCTAATTTTGCCGAACAGGACCTTAGTAAAAGTCGCCTCAACTGTCAACAACTAAAATAATTATCATTAACACTCTTTGAAATTAAAAGGGAAAAAAACATATTGAATTTAAATCTTATAATTTTCAAGTGGAACTATGTTGGAAAAACAGGACAATATTAACCACGAAGAGGAAGGAAGAAAGCAAATAAACTTGTTGTGTTGTATATTTATGGAATCATTAAGAAAAATTTATGGTATAAGATTTAAACTAAGATTCGCTTAAGATTATTATATTTACTAGTTAAATACTCAAATTCATTTTAATTTAGAGGGGTCTGATTCTCCGGATACAAAAGAGGGTTACAACCCCCTCCCCCAAAAATCTAATCAATTGGGACCAATTGGCACCCACATTATCTACAATACGAAAATATCCATACCTTTCAAATGAGGACCGTAGAGAAAGGAGTACTTGCAAATCGTATTTATTGTAATTGATTTCAAAAGAGAACTTTAATTTGGTTGCTCTTAAATATAATAAATTTCACTCACTTCATTTGATTTACAAAAAATGTTTATAGTTTGAATTTTTGCGAGCATTGTAAAATTTGCTTATGTTAACATCTGTACCACCTTTTGTTAAAGAAAAAATTGTAAAAAGTTTATTCTAGAAAATAAGAATATATTCTACTTACTTGCTTATGACATAATCCTTTCATTTTTTTCTCCAAAAAAAAAAAAAAAAAACATTCCCAAGCATAAATGCTTCTCTGAGAGTGACACTCCCATATTATTATTCATTAATCATCTAAAAAATATCATTTTCTCTGGGTGGCTTGTTCTGTGCTTTGGAGTGGGTCATGTCTTTCCCCTTGGCAAGTTCGAGAGCCTTAAATCGACATGTTTGTGGCTTAAATTATTGATGTATTATCAATATTGATTTTGATGGTAATAATTGAGAAAAAAGAAATTACGTATTTAAGTTGTGTGCTATTACCGACCTGTGCCCCCTTGACATCAAATTCTGTCGGCACGTAGGTCATATTCAGTACTCGAGACCTTAGCATTCATAGGATCAGGTGGATTCCCTAATAACATTGTTTTTTTTTTTTCCTGATAAATTCAAAAACTCTCTACAATAGTGTAAAAGTCTTTTCGTCAATAAATTAATATTAACGATTGATGTGATGTGTGAAAAATATCATAAATTTTTTAATTGTATTAATTATTTATAGTTTAATAGTAATAATATTAATAATTTTTTTATTTTTTCTTTAACACATTCTTATTGATATATTCTTACTATTGTATTGTGATATATATAAGGTAACTATAAACTTGCAAAACCCCACAACATTGATTGATAAGATCAATCCAAGTTTTGAACTTTTATACTTGCAGTAGAGCCTTAACCAACTCCAAAGTGCAATTAGAGCACTTGCACAGTTGCACTGGTTAAATCATGGTCCAAAAACAAGGCTTGCAGTCCGAAAATGTTTTGCAGTAGTGATGTTGTTGCCCCGGCCTGTAGTCTCAATTTCACTGGGGTGATCCGCTCGTACACGCATTTCCCCCTTTGTCTTCGGCCAAATACTGACACGTGGGCCAAAACCTTTTTTTTAAAAATTCTGACCGTTAGGTGTTAACTTAAAAGAAGTGGGAAATAATAAAAAGAAGTGAGAAAGAATAGAAGAGAATCGAATGGTAGTGAGAGCTAGAATTTCCAGATGACAAGAACAAACTCTAAGATGTTAGCTAATTTTGTCTGTTTTCAAAGGTTTATTCCGTTCCATATTGGGCTCTTTTTTGTCATCTATTTGTTCTGGTACAATCGAGTGTTCCTTGCCATACCACAATTAAGATGTTAGTAACCCAGTGAAGGCTTTAAAGATAATTCTAGGAATTCATTTAGTATTGGAGCCTTTTGCGCTCCTCCTATCACTTCGGAAACTTAAAAAGCAAAGAGCAACTGACTATTTGCTTGATGTTATCATTGATCTCTTATCATAAAAGGAAATAATGTAGATTAAACATAAATTAATTATTTTGTCCTGAATATGCAAACTTAAACAAATATTTCATACTAATAAAAATTAATAACCATAAAACAGTTTTAGCAAAGTCGACAATACCAAAAATCATCCGATGAATAAATATTTTCTGATTCCATCTCAGCTACAAACAACGGTTGGATTTTACAATCTTTAATGTAAACAAGGTGCAAAAACAAAAAAAATGGCTCATACCGATATTTTGAAGGCCATCGTTGAGGATTAGGAACACATCAAAAATAGCAAATTAGAAACTTGACACTGTTTACATGAGAAACAATAACAAAATTGGTATCTCAACATTCAAGGACATACTTATTGGATGAAATTCTTTAGCCATAAATCACCGATACAAGCTCTCAGATCTCAGGTTCTCAGTGATCTCAGTCTCCCATCGATCCCCATTCTCGAGCAGCTTCTCCTTGTCATACAGAAGCTCCTGCAAATATTCAACGCATATAAAAACAGTATTCAAACAATTGTTCAAGAATTGAAGGGCTTAATTGATAACCGATAACTAGATAAGAATGGTTTCTCCCTTCATGTCTATTTTACAGTCTTTAGGTTGTGCCCAGATACAGTAATTACTGAATTTCCAGAAGTTCTGGGAAAGAATACAGACCTCATGAGTTTCTGTGGCAAATTCGAAGTTTGGTCCTTCAACAATGGCATCAACAGGACATGCTTCTTGACAAAATCCACAGTAGATGCATTTTGTCATGTCAATATCATACCTACGAAGATGAGACTCCAGTCAAGATTGGTCATGCGACAAGTTGTTCAGTACAGAAGACTTTAAAAACTGAACACAGATGGATACCTGGTTGTCCTACGGCTGCCATCCTCCCTTTCCTCAGCCTCAATAGTTATTGCCTGTGCTGGGCAAACCTGAAAAATTACAGATAGACGGGAATCAACCCATCATTCCTAGACCGACAAGCTAACAGTAATTCGAGGCACATGTACATTGATCAAGGCATTCTGTTTTCTCTCAAGGCAGCACTCCAGACTCTACCAAAGGATGCTCATTGTCTCAGTTTCCTGCCAGCTGCAGAAGTCACAAATGGGCAATTTTTTCCCACTTAAGGCTATATAATGGAGCCAAAGCAATCCACCTCACTGAACTCTTCCCCATTTCTTTTGCAATGGAACAGGTGAAGCAACATGCAAACAGACACCGCACAATGTCTTTCACTTATCACATAATGCACAAGCTCAACATGCCATTAGCCCAATGCCTAACCTAATAGATTTCTCCCGCAGTTAGCTTCAATCTTTTCCTTGTTTTCACCTCTTCTAGTTTGTTCGTGCTCTGTTTCACCACCCCCCCAGGGTACAAGGTGATAGACTACAGTACATATGGTTGTCTGTTGGAGAATTCAGCCCAGATTCTCCTCTCCAATTGGCAATTACCATATTACGGAAGTGTAACCAATAAGTGGAATCATCCCTTTTCCTTTTGAACACAGCGAATGGATTAGTAAAAGAAAGCAAATAAAGAACTTACAGCTTCACAAAGTTTACAGGCAATGCAGCGTTCCTCTCCAGTTGGGTAACGCCGAAGCGCATGTTCCCCACGAAAGCGAGGGCTCAAAGGGCCTTTTTCAAATGGGTAATTGATCTACACAATGAGATAGAATTTGATAACATTGAGTATTTAAGTTGCGATATAGCGAGCAATAGAAACAGCAGTACAGTACGTTAAGATGAAGAAGATGCTTAAGATACTCACAGTAACTTTATTGTCAAAGAAGTATTTGAGTGTCAAGGATAAACCTCGAACCATCTCAGTGAGAAACAGTGTATTTATGCTTCTCTCAAAAACTGAAACCAAGAATAGAAAGTCAGGACCAATCAAAGGCACATGCAATACATTCTCCGTCGCAACCTAAAACTAATTTCCAAGTAAAACCAAAGAATTTAAGTAAAGATTAATTGTTGCAGCCAAGGATTATTCATTATTACCAGAACTCCAATCTTTTGAGATCTCCCGGGCAAGCTTCTCTCTTTCTTCATCATCTATATGTCACAAACATGAAAAAGAATTAGATGATTGTAGGAAATTTACAACTAACAAACTAACTAATATGCCATATCTGCTGACACTTTCAGCTTGTCAGTCAAAGGTGGACTGCGGGCTTAACATCTGTGCTAGAACTGATATTACATAATGAAAAAGCATTTTCTGTGCCACATCTGTACAAAATGATATCACATATTGCCACACCTGTACAACTTACAGAAGAAAATGACTACAACTTCCACAGATGAACTGATGATCATTTGCTTAATGAATACAGAGTATATACAGGCTGACAAGGGTCTTTAGATGCGTTCAGACATTCAAAAAAATAGGGTACTAAATGCACTTCTGAGTCACCCATCCTTCTGCCCGCCTTCTCGTTCCCCACCCCCAAAAAAACAAACCCAAAACAAAAACGCAACTGATAGTACAAAATGAAAGCACTTTCTGCGCTAGAACTGAACCAGAGGATGAGGGCAGAAAACCAAATCAAGGAATTGAAAACATACTAACAGAGAACTATGAGCTACAAATACTCCGCCTGTCATGAACACCTGTGAAATCACCTAATATATGCCATCAAGTAATGGCCAGTTCAAAATTCAGATGCAGATAATATTGCTATAGGCCGAACAAAAATGACCAGACACCTAATTGTTAACAGTATTTTCTGTCAAGCATATAATTACATAGAGCATAAAGTTTGCGATCAAGTACAGCTAAATTTGTACATAAAGTGAGGATCCATGATCCGCATCAAAGATCAAAGATGCATTCCTAGGAACCTTAGTCGAGCCACGTGGGAGTTACTTTCTAGCACCTATTTCTTCCCCTGCAGTATCCTAGGTAAGAGCCCCGCCACAGGGATTGAGGAAATGCTATGGTATTGTACAACAATCTCTTTCAAGCCATGTGAAGCTGGTTTCTACCAGACAACCAAAGATAAATTTGGACTACCTACAGCAAAGGAGGTAGAGCACATTTATACAGGTATCTTTCTTTAATTCTGCTTCAATCTGAAACCGAATAGCTTGCCCAAAATTTCACTAATAAGGTCACCATAAAATAATTTCATTCACCTGTAGAAGGAAAACAGCTAATTACCTTTTGGGGTGGAAAATGAATGCTTGGTTGCAAATGATCTCATTCCATATTGGCTAGAACCTTGCAATGGTTGCCCAGTTAAAGCCTACAACACCAGAATCGTAACAAGGATGATTAGCGCCGCATGCATAGAAGTCTCATCAAAACAGGATACAGGAAACAACAGAGAAGTTATGATTAAGAAAACAAGTAGAAGCTTTTGGACCTATAAAAGTAGCAAAAACAGACAATAACATCAAAAAAAGCATGTACACTACATAGGCGTAACTTGTAGCCGGCAGGAATTACCATATAGGGATGCTCGATGACATTCAAAAACATATCCCTATTCACAAATACACTTTTGGCAGGTCAATCAACAAACAGCTGACAAATGCTAATCCGAACCATGGGAGGTATAATTCTGCTCTGCTCTTGATCATAAACAGTAGAAGGATGTGGCATGGAAGAAGGGAAACTGTTAGATAACTGAATGCAAACTTGGGCTGCATAGATCGTGCAGGAGGACAACTAATCGAGCACTCTTGCTATTATTCTTCACAAATAAATTAACCCCCCTCCTCCATCCCCCACCCCTTTGGGGAGCTCTTGTCATTCCTCATTCTTAACTACTCACTGAAGCTCTTAAGAAAACCGTCTATCGTGCATTACTAATAACAGTAATATCTCCATCCAATGCTCCTGGCAAATTTCTTAAAGCTTCTTCCTTGATTCATCAACACCCAAAGACCAACACTAAACAAAGTACCCGCTCCCAAAATCTCAGCAAACTGTGAAAGCCTTCTCCAGATGAGTATGACAATCTAGCTCATATCTTCTCCGTGTAAAAATTGCTAATTTGTCCTCTCATTCCCCAGATATCATCTTACATAGTATCCACAACTCAGTTTTTTTAGAAAATTAATCCAAATCCGACACAAAATTACACAGCTATCTGAGATTTTCCCAGACTTAAAGAGGGAAATGACGAGCTATCCTCAAAGAACTGAATTGATGACTTGCCAAACAAAATTAAACACAAACTGCTAATGAAACAGATAACTGGCTATTAAACGAGGGAGAAACTATCATCAAATCATTTCAGATGAGGATTGAAGGAGGAGAAAAATTAGGGTTAGAAATGCTTACGAGCTGACAATGGCGAAGAGCGAGAAGAGACCTTCGACCTAAGATCGCCGCCATTTGATCGGAAATGGTGAGAACAGTTTGCGTTGATCGATTGGATTCGACCTCGGAAAGCTCTGAAGCTTCAACAATGGAGTTCGCTTTTATGGGCGGTCTAGAGAGAGAGATGGTGAATAGGAACCGACTCAAACGAACTGGAGCTTACCACTACCGTTCCGGTTTTTTTCGTTTCCTACGGTCGGGACTTCCTAGAACGACGCGTTTCTGTTCAGTACGTCTTAAGATGCCGCGTTCGAATTATTTCGGTGTAGATTGTTTAGGCTCCATTGCAAGACTGTTTGGATTATAACTTTGTAATCTACCATATAGAGGGCTTGTCTTTCCAAGTCATGGTTACAATTTATTTTTAGATTGTGCTAATTTATGATGAAGGGTGTTTAAATCAAGTGAATGGGACTTTATGGTGGTTAATGATATTGACAAGTGTTGAATACTATCAAATGATAATAAACGTTATGTATAGAAGGGTTCTTAATAATGCTAAAAAGTGTACAGTGCTGTTGAGGTGTTGAATGACACTAATGATGCTATTTCTAAATTCTAATACCACACTAAAACAAGATTTCTAATAGCAACATGAAAACTTAAGAATTGACGGAAAAAAAATTGAGATTACGTGGTGCAAATAAGGTTGTAAAATAGCTGAGCTAACTCGGTGAACCCGTAAGTAAGACTTTGCTGGGTTAAAATTCAATTTGAGTTTGATTTGACCAAAATTTGACTCAGTTTAGGCTTAGCTCGGATGCATATAGAGTCGAGTCCAAGCTTAGTGAGTTTCAGCCCAACTCAACTCAGTCAAACTCATTTATATATATTGGGTAGAAAATAGTATATGTTTTATGGAGTTATGAGTATACATAGAATTATTTTTTCTTTAAGTAGGAATTGTAGTATTTTAAAGTTGAGAATTTTGAATAATTTTCAAATTGCTTAAATATTTGAATTATAAAATAAAAATAATCCACTGTAAAAGTTTATGTTCACTCCATCAAAATTCAACTCGATTTCAACCAAACTGTTAAATCCGAGCTTCCTAAGTTCTATTGTACTCGACTTCAATTAACTCACCTCAGTTACACCCCCTACTTGCAAGTATCGTATTGCAAGTAGAAACTCACAGTGAATTACATCTCTCTCTACCATTTGGGATACCTGAAAAAGAACTGGTTCTATGGCTCGCCTTATTGAAACGGTGAAACCCCATGCAGGAAATTCCGGAACCTAAACGCCGGACTTCATGAATTTTGGTTAGTGCTCTGCGAATTATGTCTCAATCTTTTTTTTTAAAAAAAAATATTTTTATTTGTTTGATGAGCTATATTCTTTACACATATGCGGAGTCTGAACTCTGAAGGCTCTCTAAAATGACGTTAGCTGTAGTCAGCAAATTTGGTTCACTGCTGCAATAAATAGAAGGGGTTTTTGTCTCAGTCATGAAGCCATAATTTGGGGATAAGATTAGATTAGATAAACTGTGATTATCACTTAATTATCTGTTTATTAAACTCCCTAATACGTTTTGTGCCGCACTGGGTCTCGCGTGTCATCACGCCTACATAAAAATCAATTGGGAAATTTCTGGGTTTTCAACTTTTCATCCCTGAGTTTGGTTTTGTATTGTATCGTTTTCTATTTGCTGGGCTTCAACCCTTCAACCCCACAATTTCTCTCTCCTTTCTTCACCGCTGACAGCTAGCTATGCCTTGTTGCTTTCATGATCTTCATGGGTTTTGCCTTTGCATCTAATTTTTGCAATTGGGGTTTTCATATATCTCACTGCTTTTTCCTACCTTGATTTTCTCGGGTCTTTGTGAGTACTTCCTTCATTTTTGTGGTGAAGCATAGAATTTCTTCATTTTTGTGCTGCTTTGCAATCTGGGTTTCATTTGTTTTCTTTCGTTTTGATCTTCTCATAAAATATGCTGTTTTTTTCACTTTGGTTTTGCCCTCATGATATTGGAGCAGGATTCCTATGTTTACACAAGGTAAAGTTCTTCTCTATATGGTGTTTCCCATTCCAATACCGGCAGAACCCTTGAAGGGATTTGAGCTGCGGAAGTAGCTAAAACCCTAAGGATTTAATGGAGAGTTCCTATGAGACGGTGAATGGGAATGGTTTTGTGGGCAGTAATGGGCAATTGACCAGTAGGCAGCATCACTCACCTAGGTTATCTTGGCTTGATTTGAGAGTCTTCTATGTAAGAATTAGCAAATGTGAGGTTGATGATTCAACCCCTGACCATCTAACCTTGAACCATATCCCATTGGATCCAAACACCCTTCTTGAAGTGAATGGGGTTAGAGCTAGCATATATTCAGATGGCGTGTCAAGTCTTCTTCGAAGGGATCGACTTGATAAGAAATCTGAAGAAGCCACATTTGTTAGCACAGACAGTATAAGGATAACAGGGAGTGTGAAATTTGAGGTATTTGATAGGGATATTCTTGTGCTTTGTGGGTCTTTATGCAAGTGTGATAGCAATGGCTTTCTTGATAGTGAGAACTGCGATTCTGTTTCTAGGATGTGGAATATGAATTGTGAAAGTGATATAGCAATGGGAAGTAGTTTTTTGAAGGGGAAACAGTTAGTTGGATCTGATCTAGCTTCACCGACAATTGAAGTCTATGTTGCTGGATGCTTCATGGGCACCCCAATTATGTTAACTAAGAGTTTGCATCTTAATTTGCGGAGGAAGCAGATGAGAATGGGAATGCTGAATTCAATACCAGAACACGATACGACAGAGAGTAAGAAAGAATTATCATCTGGGCTTGCTTTGCAGGTACTATTATATGGACTGATTAATTAGGATTAGTCCAGTTATTTGCTGTTCAGCTGGTTTAGATGTTGCTTAGAATTGATGTGTGCTGTGTGATATTGGCATTGGTTGCTCTATTCAAACCACAAGAAAAATAACGACCCAATGAGAATCTTGCCTTACCCCTAGAAAGCAGACAGATACTAGTTTGTTGCGTCACAATCACTGGTAATCGTTACTCTCGCAGAAGATGCTTCTTGGCTACCTCCAAAATAAATCTTATCCTCTAGGGGTCAGGGTGGAATGGGCTTCTGGCAGATAGCTTCTTGATATAGGGATGATACTGTATATCTCTTTTGTTTTGATGACATTGTGAGCATGCCTGTTGTGGATAAGATTGCATACATTTGGATTTTCTAGTTGTTGTGGAGGTGACAGCATGTTTATTTCCAAATCTATGATTTGAAATGCTTGGTTGGAAGAATCGCAGAAAACAGCTTGCTGTTCATGGTAAGGCATACTTTGATATTGTCTAGTTAGTTGAAATGGACAAGATGGAATTTGTAATATAGTTCATTAATCTCAGAGGTACAAATATTTGATTGGATTTCTTTTCCTTTTCTCCACTGACAACAACTCCTCTGTAGATTCCGCAATCACGGGATTTGGTGAGATCGAGGTGTAAGCAACCTTACCCCTCCAAGCATTCTTTTATCTTTTGTCCTTGCCAATAGCAAATATGACAAGATTAGATCAGTTTTTTTGTCAAAATAGTCCTCTTGACTGGTTATCCTGCACATTACTTTCAAACCTTACCATCTTCGTCTTCTATTTTCACTACAGCTTGCCTGTTCATATTGTTCTAAAATGTGAAAGTTCTCGTCTCCTGCAGCTACCTTTTGGCCCTTTTTTCCTTTGCTTCATTGAGGGACTAATTGTTGGTTCAAAGTGTCAAAAACTTCAGCTCGCATATTGTTTTGGTTCTAATTTCTTTCCTAGTGAAATTTTGAGCAGTGACATTAATCTTGTGCTCCATAATATGTTAGATTTTTTTATCTTCTTGCTTTTTTATTCTGAACTTTCGTATCTCTATGCTTAGCAGGTACAAGAATCACCAGAGTACAGGCGTGAAAGTGAAGGATATAGCGGTAATCTTTATCCTGCCGCCGAGTACTGGGAAGGTGAAGATGGAGAACTATCATGGTTCAATGCAGGAGTAAGGGTTGGTGTTGGAATAGGCCTCAGCATCTGTGTTGGAATAGGCTTAGGTGTAGGCTTGCTAGTTAAAACCTACCAAGGAACAACCCGCACTTTCAGAAGACGATTCTTCTAATGTGTACGAGCCATGGCCAAAACAAACACAATTTGCCCTAGTTTACAGTGCCTGTGAAACAGGCCAAGAAAAAGCCACATGGATGAGTGAGCATGGACATGCTTGCAGACTCCTGTTTAAGCTCGCTTTGAGCTTGATTGTTGACCTACTGAAGCACGGCTGGGCTGAAAATGCGGATTTCACCATGCACTAATCCCAATGCAGAGTTGACTTAGGTAATGCATAGTCGGTCTTCTAAGGTTTCATACAGTTTACAAGGGAAATGTTTGGTTACTTCTCACTGCAAGTTTTGATGATGAGATTTCTCTAAGTTTTGCCAATGGTACATTTGTGTCTTCTGCCGTTTTGTGTGCGCTTATGTTGTGTATTTCTGTTATGATTGGGTTTCGTTGAAGTTATTGCAGTTTTGATGTAAATACATAAGCTTGCCTTAGCTTCGAATAAAGGCTGAAAAGCTTCATGTATTTCTCTTCTGATTTGAACTGATTCTCAGGATATTCTACCCGCTTGAAGACGTACAGAGCACTTGTTCATTGTGACTTTCAGCTGACTCTCTTTTTGTCTGATGTCAATCGTATTTTTAGATGGTTTTTTAAAATTTCAAATGTAAACAATCTTATCGCAAATTTAAATGGAAATAATCTTTTCTTCATAATTACAATACTAATTTTAGGATACATACAAATGCCCATAGAAAACATCAGTAGATTAATTCATCAATGGATTATAGATTTTTTTTTTTTTTAAGTTGACATTCAATATTGACATCAAATTTGTAGAATTAATCCATTCACATTTAAATTGAGCATTTCTGTAAAGATAAAGTTGTCTATTTATGAATTTATAGATTCTGCGAAAGCGGAACCACATTGAGAGGTGGTCTTGTATATAAATTGAGCATGTCACCTTTGGGTTTAAGTTTGCATTTCTTGGTGGATCTAGAAGGCAAGAACAATAGATATCGTGATATGACGAGAGTGTGATTGCAGAAAACCTTTGGACATCCCTAAATTTATAAAATTGATCCGACTTCTATGAGCTGAAAACAGCTTCCTCGCTATGACTTACCAACTTAAATTCATGCACATTTGTTTATGCACACCATATTAAGAACCTTGATCAACTCTTGGAGTTCAGAATGAACAAGAAAATCGGCATCTTCATCAGAAACGGAACGAGTCAGCGTTTCCCTGCAAGAAATTAAAGCTGACGGCAACAGAGCATTCAGCAAAGGAATCCATGCGATGTCTGAAATACAATCATTTCTCAGCACCGCCACATCCACCCATTGGGAAAGCGATGGGGACGGCCTTAGATTCTCCACCTAAACAAGAGCCATCTTCTGAAGCCAGCCCAGGAAAACATAAGTCCTAAGTAGCTAAAATCTTCACATGCTTCATTGGCTGAAGCAGCCACAAACTTGCAGTCTTGCCATTTAAACTAAGAATCATCACTTCAGACAAAACCTGCGTTGATATATTCAAGGCTTTATCCCATATTCAGCTTTTTTGACAGACGATGTCCCCCAGTATATACAAAAAAGAAAATTCTCGTATAGGATAGTCTCACGACTAAAACCAGCCTCTTTACTTCGATATCAACAAGGCCTGAATTCAATTTAACTGTCTTCTTACGCGTGATGGTCCCACATAGAACGAGCTATATATGCAAAAGGTCAACACAGTTGACTCGTAGGCTGTAGCATTGCGGTAGAACTGGAAGAAAGGTATGCAGGAAATTATGTAGCCTGTGGTGTCCGAGATGCACGGCGGAACCACGTGTTGAATGCTGTGATTAAATGTGGGCAATCTTCTGAATCTCGGGTTGAGAAGCTCAGGCACTGCTGCAGTAGCTCTTGCGCATCATCCATTGGTAATGTGGAGATTATCCTCAGGAATGTTTCCTCAAGTTCTAAGTATAGTGTTTTTGGACTGTGGACAATTAGCTTATGGCTGGGAAGCACAGGAGACATGTTGTCTTTGCATACGATCAGCACTGGGAGCCAATATTTCACAAGTTTCATTCTCACCTGAAGTTGAGGAAAAGATGTCTTAGTACCAACACAGTAGTTGTGAATCCAACTCGCAAAAACAGACATCCTATTTTGTGACAGCCACCAACCTGATCCCAATACAAAAGCAAGCAAGCAAGCAAAGGGACGAAATTGAGCCCTCGATCTGGCGCTGAATAAATGATGCAAGAGTTCAGACATCCGAAGAAGTATGAACACACTATCGCTAAATGTTCTAAAGCTCAAATTACCAACTGGGCATTGTACTCTGTACGAGAAGGGTGAGAAACCGATTACTCGCGAAACAAAAGACATACAATTTACCCCAACACTCACTACAGATTCGTATCCTGGCTGCAAATAATCAATTACAGGGATGATACCATGACATAAAGGATCGCAATGTATAGAGAAATTCTTCAAAATGCAATTTCAAAGGTATCAGCGGTTTACCACCCTCTTTGAAAACAGCTTAAAAATCATTCCCTATCTTTGCCAAGGACCCTAAAAATTTGATCTCAGAGAAGACTTCAGTCACCAAGAAGAAACTTGGCCGAGACTGTCACAAAAGCTAACCCACTGGAAAAGATCTACCTTCAAAACCGGGTTGCACTACTCCTAAAAAACAAGTAATCAAGATGGTCAAGAACTAAAATGTACTTCCTCATAGTCGATTGATGAGATACAGAGTACAAGGAATCACCAATGAATAGCATTATCCATCATTTTCCTCGATCATAATATTCTGCTCAGCGAGCTGCTAGTCATTCAAAATGACTTTCTCTTGTCCAAATTCTCTTGTCCAAATTGCAGTCTCGTGAAAGACTTTCTAGTGCCTTGCTTTCAAATATGTTACAAGTCCTCATATAATAGCTAGCTCGACCTACAATCCAAAAGTTCCACCTAGCACAGCAACCATCCTCTACAACAGCCCAAAGCCCAAAAATTTCCTAACGTTGCATCATTGTGCAGAGTGAAAATAAGAGCAATAACAATGCCACAATCTTCAAGTCCACCAAAAGCACCTTCACATACCACTAAGAAACCAATTCAATCTGTTCTCTCATCCCAAAATCCAATATGACCACCCAAAAAAGAGCAAGTTTTAACAGTTACTATGCTACATTATATAAACCAATCAACCAACTTGAAGAAACATCAAATTGAACAGTAGCATTAGCTTACCTGCCTAGCAACCAATATACTCCCGGCAGCCACAGCACTAGCAAGCTTGGACGTACATTTCAACATAACAGTGGGAAGTCCGGGCACAATGTTCCGCCACGCGTCATCTCTAAACGCCCACTGCAAATCAGCAGCAAAGGCGTCCTGCTCGCTCCACTCCTTGACAGCCACATCTGCCACTCGCAGCTCGATCATCCTCTCCACAAGCCACAGCAAATGCTTCCCATTTGTCAGTGCCGCGTGCAAGCTCAACCTCTGTATGGCCTCTGTCTCGTTGTGATCCCCTCGAAAAGCAGGACTCGAGTACTCCTCCATTGAATCTCTCACCAGCTTCAAGTTCGCCGTGAATGCATTCTCCAAAACTCGCCTTGCTGACTCCTTCGATGAGAATTCTCTCAATAATTTGGCCACGAACGCTTTCACTGGCGCCATGTTCGGATGGTTCTGCTTTACAGACAGCAACAAATTATGAAGCATTTGCTCGCATGATTCAGAATTCGATCTCAAGGTTGAAACCCTAGAAAGAAGCTCCTTCGACTCTTCCTCGCTCAAAAATGGCACCAAATTGAGAATCGCTGCCTCCTCCTCTTCGCTCCATGGAACCGCTTCGAGGAATCGAACGCATTGCTTCACGCAATCCTCGAAAATCAGCTTCAGAGCCACCGGCAAGATCGAAATCGCCGCCGAAGGAGACTGAATCGCGATCGACAAATCGTCCACATACAGTAGCTGAAGAACCATCAAATGAGTATGCACCGAACCTGCGTTTGTCGAAACACTGAGATTCATCTTCCGAAGCGTATTCCGATCATCTTTCTCACTCCACCGATCGGACAACAACGCTGCGAAATACTTGGCTCGGCAAATCGCCGATGAATGAAGGTAGATCTCCATCTCATCGAACGAATCCGACTCTTCGGAACAGAGCCGGAGAAGTACATCGGCGGTGGAAGGATCGTTGAACCCTCCGGCGATAGGAGGAGAGAGAAATGGAGAGGAAAGAGAAGACGAGGAGGATGCCCGACGGGGTTCCGGTAGGGATCCGCCGTGGTCGTCGGAATCAATGGCGGAGCCAGCGACGGAGGAGAGACGGCTTGAGCTTCCGATTCTTTGCCGTTTCTTCGGTGTTTGGGTGTGGTGGGGGTGGTGGTATTGCGGGTTCATTGGAGGAGCGAGAAAACGGAAAAAGTGGAGAGAGAGCAACCGTTTTTGAACGGAGGAAGAAGACTAGCGAAGTTCGTTTTTATAGTGGGGAGTTTCCAGCATTATCTAGACATTACTTGATTTCCCTGACACGTGGAAAACAAGCAAGAGTTTTTTTTTTTTTTTAAAATACTTAATGGCATGCAAATCTATTCGACCTGTGTCATTTTCGAATAACAGCAAAAGGCAATGACCCTCAGCTCTTTTTACGAAGTGGTGTTGTTTTTGGGAGACAAGTTGTCGGGATGCTTTTGTACTGGCAATGTTTATTCACTCACATTACTACTTTACCCTTATACTCAGAGGTTACTTTTGTACTGACATTTTATCTCATGCATATTACTCCTTTCTCTTATACTTAAAGGAAGAGCAAGTGGAAGAGAAGAAGAGCTATTAGTACTGTACAGGTGAGGGGCCTCCATTCATCCGTGTCTCTCTCTATCTATCTTTGTGTTCTTTATTTATTAACTGATTTTAATTTATGATATGTATTGTCCAACACAGTTTACCCCTCTATCATTATTTTGCTTGTGGTTGCAGGGGCATCATTTATCTCTCTCAAGGTGTTTTTCCTCTCTCTGAATTCTGCGAAGATGGGAAGATTGTCTTACTGTGACCAAAAAGAGTTGAAGAAAGGGTCATGGACTCCTAAAAAAATGAAATTCTTATCAACTACATCAACGAACACGGCCAGGATAACTGACAATCTCTCCCTAAGCGAGCAAATTCTGTCTCTCTCTCGATTTCCTTTGCTTCTGTTATGAGTTTTGTATCTCTGTCAACTCGGGGTTGTGTTCGAGTTTCAAACGAGTTACATTTTCTGACTCTGATAATTTGATATTGTAAATTACAAAACTTTAAGAAAATCTCATCCAATTCCAAGAAGTTTGTATATTACAAGTCATGAATTAAAAACATAATCGTATAAACTTCAAATGTCACTATAAGATTGAATTTTTGGCCCAATCCTCTTGTTCTTTATGTGTTCTCAAAATTGAATGAGTTTTTCTAATTAATTTGTTTTTTTTTTGGGTGTAAATAGAGGTGTAAGAGTGACGTAGGCAAGGGTAGGGAAGGATAGTTGTTATACTCTTTGGGATGCATTTTTGCTCTATTTTCATTTATGCTTACAGCATTGCCAATTAGTACCAATTTAGATGGGTAATTGGTGTTTGGGTCGATTTGACAAAGAAATTATTTGGAGGAGGTGTGAATTGGTATTATGTTGGAGAAGGAAGCCATATATGTGGGTATATGAATGTGTTATAATTTCATGAGGTGGGATATAACCTTGCTAATGTTAGGTAATATCCTGGGATGACTATGATGTTTGTCAATATGATGTAAAGTATTATTGATATGCTTGTGTAACAGAGTATGATGGAAATATGTACGTGTATGATGCTTGTGTGAATATGGTGAATAACCTGTTAATGTCATGAAGTGTAGTTAGTAACATTTGATTCTTGTATGCAGATTGCAGCACTTGTATGCAACATTTGAAGTTGGGCACAAGCAATATTGATGATGCATAGCACATTAATTAGGGAAGTAGTCGTTGGTACAAGAGAGATTATTGTGTGTGTTGGGGAGTGTTGGATGATGGAGTTAATAGAGGAATGATCTCATTCTCATCCTTTATTTTACGCATTTCATGCCACACAATAGCAAAAACTATATGCCATTTTAGGTATGCCATTGGGTCGAGACACTTATCTCGACCTTGACAATAAATGCATATATGACATACTTCAATTTATGTATGGGTTTTCCATCTCAATTGCCAAGTCAAGTACAAATGACGCATAACCTTGTAATAGCTTCCTCCAATTCACAACCCCATAACTCAATGCAGTTTACTGTGGTTACCAGTACAAGTTAACCTAGGTTATTTGTAGTTGTCATCCCAAGGCTCTCTATATAGTCATCCTGGGTTGTTGTTTACATTCACCTGGGTTGAAACGCCAACTATACTAATTCAGTTCAGTGCTATTAGAAAACTGAAAAACTATCTAATATTACAAAGCCAAAAACAACATTGCAGACGGTACCAGCAACTAAATTATTGTTATTATTATTATTATCATCATCATCATCATCGTCATTATTATTATTATTGTTGTTGTTATTATTATTATTATTATTATTATTATGATGTTGTTGTTGTTATTGTTATTATTATTTTGCTGTTGTTGTTCTTGAAATGTGGGTGTTGAATAGTCATAAAGCGACTTTTGAGACAATATAACCTACCAACATCTTAAACTGTCTCCGAAATTATATGCAGTTAACTCAGGTTAATGAGTTGTACTAACCTAAGTTTACTATTTCGACTAACCTGGATTTCCAAATATGTGTGTGTGTGTGTGTGTGTGTGTGTTGATAGATAGATAGATAGATATATACAAACACACACACACACACACACACACACACACACACACACATATATGTGTATATATAGCTTCGTAGTGGTCCATTTAAGGTGCATAATTTGATGCACTAACCTAAACATTTGACATAAATAGCCCGGATTTGCATAGTCATCTTGAGGGGATAACATTCCCATACCCCCCCGACACACACACACACGCACACACACACACATATAGTTTCGCAGCGGCCCATTTAAGGTGCATAATTTGATGCGCTAACCCTAATATTTGGAATAGTTAACCAGGGTTTATACAGTTATCTGGAGGGGATAACATTCCCATACGATATATATATATACACACACACATACACACACACACACACATACTTGATGGAGCAAGAGGCCAACAGTATCAGGACAATCACAATGAGGTGAAGAAGCTTCTCTATGTCACCATTGTACCAAAACTTACCCATCTTTTATGCACAAGAAGTTCATTATGTGGTTTCAAGAGAACCACAATGCTCCGTATACAACCAACCCCTCATAATGTATAGATAGTAGATCAGAGAAATGAGTAAAATGAATGTGCTATTCTCCTCTTAAGGGTGCTTTCTAATGTATCTTCATAGTAATATCTCTAAAGTTGTAGAGTTCGCTTGATCATGATTTAGATTAATGTCATTATAAATCGTATCATGTATACAGAAAAAGGACACCAAGTAGATTAGTAAATAGCGGTACATTTAAGGTGCATAATTTGATGCGCTAAATGTGACATTTGGAATAGTTCACCGGGGTTTACACAGTCATATGGAGGGGATAACATTCTTGTTCGACACACACACACACACAAACATATATATATATATATATATATATATATATACAGCTTCGCAGCAGTCCATTTAAGATGCATCATTTGATGCAATAATCCTAACATTTGTAATATTTAACCAGGGTTTACACAGTCAATTGGAAGGGGATAACATTCTCATACGACATATACATATAGCTTCGCATCGGTCCATTTAACGTGCATAATTTGATGCGCTAACCCTAACATTTGGCATAGCTAACCCGAGTTTACACAGTCATTTTGAGGGGATAACAATCCCATATGACCCACGCCCACATATGCACACGCGCACACGCACACATATATATATAGCTTCGCAGCGGCCCATTTAAGGTGCATAATTCGATACGCTAACCCTAACATTTGGAATAGTTAACCGGGGTATACACAGTATTCTAGGGGGGGATAACATTCCCATACGACACATATTTATATATACTTGATGGAGCAAGAGGCCAACAGTATCAGGACAATCACAATTAGATGAAGAAGCTTCTCCATGTCAATATTGTACCAAAACTTATCCATCTTTTATACATAACAAGTTCACTATGTGGTTTCAGGAGAACCGCAATGCTCCTTATACAACTAACCCCTCATAATACATATCCTAAGATAGTAAATCAGAGAAAAGAGTAAAATGAATATGCTACTCTCCTCTTAAGGATTCTTTCTAATGTATCTTTGTAGTAATATCTCTAAAATTGTAGAGCTCACTTGACCATGATTTAGATTAATGCCATTATAAATCATATCATGCATACAGATAGAGAACACCAAGTAGCTTAGTAAATAATGCTCCAGAAAATTGCAAAAAGACATGGACTCCAGAGTTAAGACACATTTTAATTGGCCATTTTGGATTTCATTAAATTGAAAAAAATAGTATATACATATACATAAAATCGTGCATCTACATCGACACTGCGCTATTATGAAGCAATTTTCTCAACAACATGTCAGTGTGTCTTCTAAACAAGAGCTTACCTTTCTGCACAAAAGCACAGAAAACCTGAACTCTGTTTCAACAAATTCCAAACTTCTTCCAAATTGATAACATGGAGTTATCATACAAGAATCTCAATTTTTGATAACTAAGAAACAGAAATAAAAAGGGAAAGAATAACATAAACAAGAAGGAGCCTCATTTCACACTAACTAATCTTAGATTTTGAAAGGATCTAATTATGAAAACTGCATTTGTTTTCAGGAATTAGGAGGAGAAGAAGCTAATGGAGTACCTATGAATAACAATGAACCTCTAGAGCCTTACTCTTTCCACTATTAACAACTTTACTCTTGACCTTTAAAGAACCGTTTTTACCCTCTTTTTCCCCCTTTGAGAATTTAGTAGGTGGATTGTCTAAAATAATGAACCTCTAGAGCAGATCTGGGTCTTCTTCTTCCCCAAATATCACCTAAGCCTCCTCAAACAGCTTGTCCTCCGCCCTTGTCAACCGTTCACCTCTCATCCACTGCCCCATTTGGTTATTCTTTCTCCTCTTACTCTCTACAAGGGTTTTGGATTTCTGGGTTGGTAAAAATTCAGGGTTTAATGATTGTAGAACTAATAGAGACACGAAAATGGATAATTCTGAGGAATCTTTGAATTGTATTTGTAAGAGTATCAATGGAGGAAAGTGTTGGTGGAGAGAGAAAGAGGATAGAGAATTGTATTGAGTTGTATTTGGGCTGACTGCTTTAGTTTAAGGGCAGAGCAGTAAATTGTTTTCTACAAAACATTGCCAGCACAAAAGCACACTGGCAACATGTCTCCCAAAAACAACACCATCAAGTAAAACAACACCTTTGAATAATATTAAATTAAAAAGAGCACTTATTGGTAATTTTTCCTAACAGCAATAAAATGTCGATCAATAGCTGATCATCTCAGATATTTTTCAGAGAAAAAAAAAAGAAAAAGATTTTTCAATTCTCATCACCAACACTTATCCTTTCAAAAAAACAAAAAAATTTAAAAAAAATTCATCAGCAATTATATGATAGTCTTGACCATTCGCGGACAGTTTTGTGTATGTGACAGTAACATTTATGTTTTCCCTGTACCCCCACACAAAAGATATATACATACTGACAAGGAATATACCGGTGCGTTTGCAAACGAGGACATTAGTACAGGGAAAGAGGAGCAAGGATTCCTTAACTTGGATTCAACAACAAATAGAGTCTTCGCTCTCGAAAGTACCATCATCAGAAGAATTAGCAGTTAGAGTATCCGAACTAGCTTCACTATAAGTCGAAGAGTCAACTTGTGGTTCTGTCTCAACAAATTTATCATTTGCCACACTGTCAAGGTCAGCAATGCCCGATTCAAATCTCTGCCGCCTTTCAACTGCAGCCTGAACCCGTTGGTTGAACTCCTCATCAGTGCTCGGCAGCATGTAGCGGAGATTGAAGTTTACCCGGTTCTCTACCATCGCTTTGTGCCTTGGTATGATTCTATCTTCCAGGGAGTAGCTGAGAAACCTGCATTAAGCAGAACCAAAATTTGGTCTCCTTAACACTTGACGGATAGCAAGAGAAATTCATGCAAAAACAGTGCCCAGTGAGAATTTACCATGAATAGTTTAGGCTTCGCTTACATGATAAACGGGTTATTCGAGTTGGATTACTTGGATACAGTGAGGTCATGTTATTGTTGGGTCTATCATCAACTTATCTAACAAGTCGAGGAAGTGCAACCAATTGGTCAGCCAAATTTCAAGTCAGTTTTGTTCTGTCTCAGGCTGAGTTAGGTTCAGGTAAAACTTGGGTATTACATGTCTGTTACACAGCAAAGAACTTCATGGTGCTCTTGCAATCAAACGCTCACCTTGGAAACTCAACGAGATCCTGCAAAGGGCGGATCATTGTCCTCCTTAGATAGCGGTACTTGGGACGGAGAAGCTCCACATTGTATCGGAGGAGCATTGGGAAATCCGCAATCATCTCGCCCAACTGTTGAACGCTGATGCCAAGAGACAGAAAATACTTGACATTACCGTCCAACTTACGGGTAATGCTGCATCCTAATAGCTCTGGCGCCAAAGCTACAACCTTGCCTATATTTTTCTGCGTGACTCCAGCCTTTGTCAATAAGAACACCACCTGAGTTGGAAAGTGAACTATGTGTCAGTATCATTTCAAACTTAAGATGTGGTCAAATGCATAGAAATGGAGTAAGTGCCCTCTACGTGCAAAAGCTAGTTCGAATCCAACTATCCAACGCCTAACCAGGCAAGTATAATAAGAATATCATTACATAACCACTGTAAGGTTGTAAAATATATTTCCTAAATAATCCAAGTTGAAGAACAGCAGCATTTGCGCCTATCATCATGGCATCAAAGGGATCATGAAGTAGAATAGCAGCATAGATGTGAGAAAACAGACCATTGGACGGATTTTCTTGTACAGGCTGTATGTCAGCAGTGGAGGAAACTTCACAAGCATGCGACCAATGGCATCGTCTTTTATACCTATGTCTTGCAGAAATCGTACCTACACATTAGAGTATTCAGACGCTGTCATTGACTTGCTAAGAGTTAGATGGCAGCAGATGCATCCCCTGGCATATCAAAGCTCTTCTCATAAATTGTTTTTTCCCCTCTTGTTTTTTTTTTCCCCTTTTTTTGGGGAAGGGAGGTGACTACCTTTGGTGCAATAGTAGTTTCCAGGTCTACACAGAACACCATCGGTTTAACGAAAAGCATCCTTTTCATGCCTCCTTGGTCAATTCCAAGATAGTAAAGGAACTTCAGAAGGGGCTTCCATCTTTCCTCAATGCCACAGGCCATCAATTGAGGCTTAAATGCCAGTAGCTTCCCAACATCTGTGTCGCTGAGTCCAAAGTCCTTCAAATAGTTTACCTAAAAGCACGAGCCGCAAATCACTGTCTGCAAATGATATTGGAAAGCAAATAAGCAATACTTCAATACTCTTTCTCGTACAAACTGCACTGGATAAGCAAACTTGCCTGGGGATTTTAAAGCATCCAATTGGATTAGAGCTATTAATCCATTTTCCTGACAGCTAAAAATGTCACATTCAGGCAAAGTTTTCAGCTTTGGATCATGATGGACTACACCAAATTGCCTCCTCCAACTGCCTCTACATGTTTTTGAACCTTAGTCAATGTTTTTGAACCTATATTTCAATTCTATAACTCAGGGATAAAGTTGCATAAATCTATCCACCAATATGTCACCTACACAGGACTCCGGAGGTGTTAGTTTGGTTTGAGAATAATATCAGAGCTACTTGCCACAAAAAGTGGTGCTATTTCCTTGAATCCTGTGTTCACTTATGTTAAGAAAAAGATAAATAATAGACTGAGAGGAAATACATAACCACATGATCAATTATTGTGATTTAATACAATTTCAGTATAGGCTATACACTAATTCTGCCAAATATAAGTTGAGATCCTCTCGAGATCAGTTTAAGCATTTACCTTTTGCCTCATTTCTTCCAAAGAAAAATAACCAAGCACTTTGGGAAAATCATACACCATTGTGCCGAAATCATGCTCATTCATGCCCATATCAGTGTAAAAATTGACACGAATCTTCACAACTTCCATGCTGAACGCCAACAACTCAGCACATCGGCTCATGATATAGCCCATCCAATCCCGCTCCACACCCTTGCTCTCCAAATATAGAACAATCTCATCTAGTTCTTCTATGCTGCGCCTTAAAATGGTCTCCCCCACTCTCATGAACACAACCCCTAGATATCTTCCCTTCACATGAATGGACTTCAACCACTCCACAAGGCATCTTATTGATTCAAGATTCCCCTTTGAGATGCATATCATTCTTCCAATCTGAGGGTATGACAATGCATTGTGTTTCAACCACCTACAAAACATGAAAAGATAAATTATCCACTCTAATATAATGAATCTTTAAACTAAAGGGATATAAGAACCAAGGCGAAACTGGGACCTCTAGTATACTAGCGGCTTCCCCTTCAAACTCCAAACGGGATAAATTTGTCCCTCACTAGGATGAATCTGATTGCCTAAGGACTAAGGTAGGCGTCCAAGCAGCGACAATTCCACAATTTGCTTATGAAGAAACCAAATCCCATCCAAAAATATCAATTCCTTTTCTTTTCTTTTTGCCCTTTTTTTTTTTTTTGCTTTTTTGGGGTTTTTTTTGGGGGGGAGGGGGTTGCATCTACCAGGAAATTAAACAATTTACAAACTTCCAGATGAAAATTCACTAAATATGACTCCTGTTAAACCCCATCAAAAAACAAGAGGCCAGGGCACGATCAAAAAACTTCCCAGACGACTAAACATCAGAATCATGCAAAATCAAGCATAAAAAGCACAACTTTGCAATAATTTAAGGCATAAAATCAACCCAACCCAACCCAGCACAAACATAACAATTCTACAATTAGAAGTTATCAACACCTTATAAGAGGGATAACATTAGACTCCTGAATGAACTTCCTAACACGAGCATTAAACGAAAGCCTGGAAAATTCAGGGACCCTTTTCATATCAGCGGCCTCAATCATCACCAAATCAATAAACTCCCCCAACTTAGACCCCAAATTTCTTGAATAAGTAATACCAAACTTGCCCTTGTGTACCATAGCATCAACAAAGATCTCCAATGTAACTTTCCTCCTAATCTCAATAGCTCTTCTAAGCATCTCCTCATCATCACCATCTTCCCCCAAAAGGGTACTCAGAGGAGGGGTAGAGGGGTAATTTTCATGAGGTGCGGAAACATAAATTGAACCAGGAAATTGAGGGGGGCGTTTTCTAACAAGGGAGAGTTCCAAGATCCTTGCCTTCTCTTCCTCTGAGATTACTAATACGTCGTCGTTTCGCGGGTGGGAGGGGAGAGAAAGGGTTGTTAGGAGCAGGGATGAGGATTTGGAGTTTTGGGTTCGGAGGATTGGGTTTGCATGATGTGGGGTTTTAGCTGGGGTTAGGGTTTTGGGGGTGTCGGTTGCTGCTGCTGGTGGCGGTGGTGGTGGTGGTGGCGGCTTTTGAGGGGAGGAGGAGAGAGAAACGACCATGAGAGGGTGGTGGACGGCGGAGACACGGCGGAGGAAAGGGTGGCAGTGAGAGAGAGAGTGCTGGTTTGAGGAGCAAAGCATTTCTGTTGTTTGATGGATAGAGTGGCGCCACCGGCGGTTAATATCATCTGGTATAGCTTCTGTATTTTTGGGTTGGGAAAGTATTCACTACTTCACCCCCCACTGATCACTGTAGCCAACTTTGATGAATTGTAGAGCTTAGTTTGAATTTCTTACTTAGAAATTAAAATTGCCCAAAACACATAAATTTTATTTGATTATTTATAGTTGATAAATAACTACTGTTGATTCATCTTAAGTGTATAAAATATAGCAAAGTTTCATTTTCAATTCTTAATAATTTGAATTGATGTGTAAAGTTTACAACTGATACTTAGGGTGTGTTTGGTAGAGAGTAAAATCATTTTCCCGAAAAATGATTTTCCTATTTTACGTTGTTTGGTAAAAAGCGGTGGAGAAAATCATTTTCAGGGGAAAATGATCTTACCTCCTGTGAAGGAAAATGTTTTCCCGTGAAAATGGCCGTAAAATCATTTTCCTGAGCTCAAAAACAACTCTACTTCTGTAACTTCTATTCGATTTCAGGAAAGTTTCAGCAACGTTCAAAAGTCTTACTCCCTCTCTTGAATTTAGAAACTTTGACTCTCGCCATTGTTGGAAGCCGGTTGACGAACTCTCGCCGCTGTATTCGAGAGTTTTTAAAATTGACTTCAAGTGTGCCATTAGAATCAAGAAAAAGTCGAAAGAGAACCCGTGACGATGATTTGGAATTTCAAAATATCTCCACCCAAATGGCAGAAGTCGCTATGGCTCTACAAAAGATATCTAAATCCAAGCTCAACGTCAACCTTCTTTATCAAGAAGTGATGAAAACCGAAGGGTTTGAAGAGGACTTTTTGGGTAGCGCTTTCGATCACCTCGTAGAGCGTGAGAACCTTGCAAAGGACTTTCTAGCGAAGAGCGACAAACTGAGAAGGATTTGGTTTGAAAAATTCAAGGAGAACAATTGAATGAAGTGATATTTCTCTCTCCTTTTTTTTGGTTTTTGGTCTCCCCTTTTTTGGCTAAGGAGAACAAACAGTTGAGAATTATGACTTTGTGACTGTTTGATGACTTTGTAAGCACTATTTGATGACAAAATTGACCGTTTATCTATGAGCTTAGCCTATTAGTATCAAACACTTGAGAATTATGGTATTGAAAAATGGTTTTTCATTCTACCCAACAGCAGAAAATGATTTTCTGGGAAAATAATTTTTCATTCTACCAAACAGCAGAAAATGTAGGTGGAAAATTATTTTTCTTGGGAAATCATTTTCCATGGAAAATGATTTTCCGAAAAAATAATTTTCCCCCCTACCAAACACACCCTTGATGAAAAAAGAGAAGAATAGAAAAAAGAAGAAAATTCTATCATACTTTCAATAACTGATGAACTTGCATTTTCCTGTTAAACGATCTATCAAATTTAATTGTATTTTAACATATATTGATTAAATAAATTGAAATCCTTTAAAAAAATTTACTCTTTTAGATTAGCAAATAGCGACTCATTTATGTTTGTTAATGCATTTATCGTTTTGATCTGATTTCCTAGTAGATATGCAAGACACGTACTTTATCCAACAAATTGGTCCCATGGTCGAGTGGTTAGGACATTAGACTCCGAATCCCCAGTTCAAATCTCGGTGGTACCTTTTTCTTTTCGTTTTTTTTGGCACTGCTGTCCAACCCGACAACGTGGTCCCATGCATTGCTTTTGATCCCATTCTACAAATGGACTTGCATATATATTCCACCAAAATGTGCAGCTCTCTCTCTCTCTCTTCTCTCTCTCTTACAGAGACTACCAATCACCCACCAAAAAAAGAAAGGGTCAAACTTTGAATGAAATAATCAAATGACTTAAAAATTTGTGATATGTTCCCTGTGTTTTTTCTCCAACTCCACAAAAATAGAATTGTGAATTAAATAAAATAAATAAAATAGTCCTAAACATTTATAATTTACATTTTCACAACAGGGACCAGAAATATCAATTACATTGGGAAAAAAAATTAAGGAAACAACAAAAAGAATCATTGCTGCAAGCTTGTTCAGTTCACTCCACTCCACTCCACTCCACTCCAATCCAAACAAGCTCAAACCAATGACGGTCAGAAAGTTTCACCTTATCACTCTCACCCAACCTCCATCTTCTACCTCCTAAGTTCAAATCCAACAGCTTCAGATGACAAATAATAATGAAAACTGAATGTCTCCCTTGAAATGGCTGTACATCTCAGAACACCTGAATCAACCAACACCAAAACCGGCCCCCCTTCGAACCCAGAAACTGCATAAGAAGAAGAAGAAGAAGAAGAAGAAGAAGCAGCAGCAGCAGCAGCAGCAGCAGCGAAGAATCACCAGTCAATCATCTCTTTTTCTCACTTCTAGTCATCTCCTCGTCTTTCTACCTCCATTGGCTCAGGGAATATCTCCCTGGAATGCCGCCTTTGTGAGGCGGAATACTCACCTCCACCAACAACGTGACCACTTCCCTGGGACCCGAAAGTGCCCAATCGTTTCATGTTTCCCGGATCATCCATCCGGGCAGCTGGGGCAACATCCGAACCTTGCCTCCAGCTGCCCCACACGGAAGATCCCCGTGATGAAGTTGTCCTAAGCCTGCCAGAGCCAGTACTCTCTTCTCTTACGACCTTGAATGGGTTCTCGAGGGCTTTTAGGACATTCCTCATGAGAGGCCGCCTTGCAGGCTTAGAGCTGAGACATGATTTAGCCACGATGGCCATGGCCCACACTTCCTCCAAGAGGTCCTCGTCGTATATCAAAGAAGGGTCCACAATTTTCGTTACCAGTTCCTTGTCATAAATGTTTATGCAGGGTATCGTCTGATCCAAAAACTCCTTGACACTGGCATCATTAGATGCGCTTATGCCTAGCTTACCTGTGACCAGCTCGAGGAGCACCTTTCCAAAGCAGTAAACATCATGTGCACAAGTCAATGTTTGATGAGAGCCTGCCAAGCAAAGAAGCATTATTCTTGAGACTCATGAAACATAAACGGATATTTTCTCAGAAGAACCTTCACCAGTCTGGCTCCTTGCTAAAGCAAGATGTTGGGAGATTTAGATGTACACAATATTACCCTTGACAAGTAGAGAGGCTGTTTTTGAGTTCCATAAAACTTTCTAACAACCATGTATTTCTGTTGTTTGCGCAGGATGGTTACTTTCTTTTGGATTTCCTTTTCTTTTCTTCTTTTTTTTTGGATGGGGGGGGGGGGGGCGGGGGTCAGAATAGGCTGTCCCTGGCCTTCCCAGAAGTTTCCCATCATGTCATTATATATATCATGGAGAAGTCAACTTTCAATTTCAAAGCTAGACAGGATCTACTGTGATGAATGCAAACAAGAGATAATGAAGGTCACTGGTCACATAACGGAATATGAAAAATCCACCCAAGCAGCACAAAATCTTCTTTGAATATATACTGCGTACAGTGTTATTCTGAACTGGATGGGATTGTGATTAGGCTTTGTAATGCAAGTACACGAGGAGCACCATGACCTGACTGGTCAATGGAATCCTGACAGTTACTCTGTTAAGTGCCTAAAGATTTGGCTGAATCAGCTTCAAGTGCTATCTATTGCCACGGTATTTCAATTGGTTTCCTAAGTTTTATGGCATTTGACCACAGCAACCTAAGAGAATGACAATTGGACAAAGGAGGAATGAAATCAATAGGAAGTTGATTTCTTATCTAACTAGGTCAATTTGCACGAAAATAAAATGGAAAATTGATTTGTCCTCAAGACAGTGACCAAAAACTACCACCTCAAAGATGAAAGCTAGAGTGATGGAAGAACACTGATAGACTGCATAAATGGCAGTAATTATTGCCATTTTGGCTATTCTTAGTAAGGTAAGAGCACAGAGAAATATAACATAAGTATCCTATTACTGTCTGAATGAATATCAACATCACTAGGCATGAGTTATCTCCCACCGAAATCTTGTGATAACTTAGAAAAACAAAACAGTGATTTTGCCAGCAATCATCTTTATACCTATTACTAACGTCAAATTCAACTAATTGTTTCAAATACAAACATCCAATTGTGATCTTCAGCTCACACGAGTGACCTAACTCCCAAATTATAAAAATCAGAGACATAATTCAGATAGGTGTTAAGAGTGCATAATAAAACTAACTTCTAGGCACTCAACCATTAGCCTAGACTTCTTGATTGAGTTGATTACTTTACATGATATTAGAATCTTCCCACCATATAGGTCTTGGGTTCCAAACTTAGCAACCCCAATCATACATTATTATTGGATTACTAGTTTGTTATAAAACAAACGCGTACAATGTCTTTGCCTCAAGTTCAAAATATATTTCATATCGGACACGTTGGAGTACACAGTCAAAACCAGCTTTTGAGCATTTAACCATGAGCTTAAACCAATTTCACTAGTCTAATATGTCCTCAATCCTCATCTAGATTGACAGGTTTTCGTGAAGTATAAAGAAGACAACTTTTTAATGTATTCCAGAGGTGGTTGTATATACAAGTGTCACGCTCTCCAAGTCTGATCACTAAATGTCTAAACTAAGACAAAATAAATACTATATAGACTGGAAAAATGCATCAAAGATTGGGAAAACCAGGTCACTGATTATCCACAAATTAAGGAACTCAAGCGTTTGAGATGCTGCCTCTGCTCTAGCCTCCCTTCAAGATTTTTTTTCAATAACTTTTCAGTCTTAGAACTTATTTTCCGGGAAAAATTTGCAAGTTTTTCAGACATAGCCTTCCTGTTTGTGAAGGGTAATGTTGCATACATCTAGATGTCCATACTCACATTGGCATGATCCACACTACGATATTGTCGAAAATACTTTGCTTGGCGCACATATGATGCAAGACATAGCTTTTCAATTAGCACAAACACTAGATAGCAGAAATGCTGAGAATCACAATGCATAATAGGCATTCCATAATCTAAAGTTTGTCTCATTGAGAGGGAAGATAAGGTCGTTCTAAGCGTTAAAGTGCTTCAAGAAATAGGCAGTGAAACTTTCAAATTTTCAGGCTTAAAATGATAAAATACTTTTGCTGTGTCAGACAGACACACAAGGACGCATCTAACCAAATCAAATCTCTTAACTATATGCGACAATACTGTAAAATTTTCGCATACCTGATGGGCCTTGATCAGAGGACCTGCACAAAATTAGGAACTTCATGTTAGAATAGCCTCATGTGAAGCAATGCCTATTCAAGTGAATAGTATATCTTAACAGCAACCCTCCCATACAACATATGCGGCATAGGGTTGAAGACATAGACAAACGTACAAAGCAATGGAAGAAAATGCTTCGTAATTAGAATTCTGGAGTAAGGCAAAAGAAAAAAAGAATGTTAAAGAAGCAAATGCTGCAATTTTCATATCATTAATCCAAGCAAGTGAAATATAGAAAGACAGTGGCGGATCCAAATATTTTCCATAACAACATCACCTGTATTGAGATTTCTATGATTTAAGTAATTCATAGAATCATAGGTGACCACATTAAAAAAATTTAAGTACTTTCTGTCAAATTTGTGAAGTGACTGTTTAGACCAAGAGGTTCCCAGGACCTGTTACCCTCCACATGCATATGTCCCTATAGGAAGAGTAAAGCTAGAGAACATCTTCTATCGTAAGTGTTCCTGTTAGAAAATATATGTCAAACATTTTCACTAGCCTATGCCCCCATTGCACTCCTCTCCTCCCCCAGAATTTCCAATGTCGCCAATGACAAAACATATGACACTAATGACAGATTGACCAGTAGGATAAGCACACCTTTCAAGTAAATGCTAGAATATAACTATTTCTACAGGTGCAGATCTTAATGGATAGCGCACTTACTGTGGCAAACGCAGCAATCTTGTAATCACTCCAGGTTGGGTTTCTCCTCCTTGAACGGAAACCTCACTCAGGCTTCCTAGTCGTACTTCAAATTTATCGTCAAGGAGTACACTGCTTGCTTGCACATCCCTACAGGAAGAAGGGGGGGGACGTCACTAAAAAGCAACAGAAGAAAGATATTCTACTTGAAATAAACACTTCACAGTTAACACTCTTGAAGAGAGTAATACTTAATAGTCAGATAATTATAGAAAAAAAGGCCTATTTTTCTAAATAAAGATACCAGCTTCAGCATATGAACGCATTCTTTTTTCTTCTGGGGGAGGGGGGTGTGGAGTCTAATGAAACGAAGCAAGAGAAAACAGTAAGTCCTTATGGTGCTCAGGACTTGAAATACAGCCATAAAGAGGTAATGGAAGTTCACGATACAAGAGAATACAATGGCTAAGCAGTTTCCAGACCAAATTATATGGATGGATGAGATCTCGAAATGCAACCAGGAGAGATCAATGGAAGAGCAAGAATACAATCAATTACCTGTGAACAAACGGCGGTGTACATTCATGATGTAAATATGCTAGACCCTCTGCAGCTCCAGTTGCTATTTTTAATCTTGTTATCCAATCCAGGGACTGCAATCCATCATCAAGTGTACTGACTTTCCTGAACAAGGAACTTGACAAGTCCCCGTTTGGCATGTACTTGTAAACAAGGAACTTCTCATTCTCCTTCTCCAAGCAGTACCCCAACAGAGGAACTAACCTGCGATGTGATACCTTACTGAAAAAATCCAACTCTGCAATATACGATTCCCGTTTTACTGAATTCAAGTTAACCTTTTTTATCACAACAGGAGTACCGCCCTCCAGCTCCCCCCTGTACAAGTCCCCAGAATGACCCTTTTTCAAGAGGTTTGCATCACTAAAGTTGCCAGTTGCTTGAAGTAGCTGCTCATATGTAAATCCTTCTCCCACACCTGAGATATTAATTGATACTCCTGGTAAAGCTGGACCAGCTGCAGTAGGAGGCATTGGACCAACCCCATTCGCTATTTGTCTTGTGCCACCTTTCCTTCGCATGCATATGATGAATAATAGTAGAAGAAGCAACAATAGCACAAGACCTACTCCCCCCAGAACTGCAGCTAATATAATATTGCGTTTGTGGCTATGCTTTGGCGGCACTTTCCCAGCTGTGGGAGTCACATTTGTACCTGGGAGTCCAAAATTGTCGAAAACCAACCCTTTTGAGACATAAAATGAAGCACAATCATCCTGAGTCCTCTGGTCTGTGGCATTTTGGAGACAATTAGCCCTAAGAGAAGAAATCCCTCGCATAAATTCAGGCACTTTCCCTTCAAAATAATTGCCTGATAGATCAATCAACCCAAACCTTTGGAAAGCAGATGTAATGCCGCCGTAATACTTGTTGTTCGAGAGATTAAACACTGCAGTGGTGGCATTGACACTCAAAGTGGTCTTCGGAAGAGTCCCCGTAAAGTTATTGCTAGAAACATCAACAAGTCGCAGTGTGGGCATCGACCATAATGAGTCAGGAACAGCACCAGAAAAGTTATTATGGCTCAAAACCGCAACCTCCAACCGGGTCAAAGCCGAGAACAGACCGTCAGGAATAGGACCTGAAAGTCTGTTGTTCTCTAACACCATTATCCTCAAATTCTTCAATCCAGTCATATCGGGGGGCAATGTGTTCCCAAGAGAATTAAACCCAAGGTCAAGGTCAACCAGACCACGAAGATCACCAAGTTGGGGGGGAATATCAGAATTAAGAACATTGTTAGAGAAATTCAAACTCCTGAGATTGGATAAAATCCCAATGCCAGGAGGGATAGACCCGGATAAGAAATTGGATGAAAGGTCAAGAAATGAGATGTTCTTAAGAGAAGCAAAGGAATCTGGGATTGGCCCTGAAAGAGAATTCTGGGACAGATCAAGGACAGAAAGGTGAACAAGCTGCCCTAAAGTTGGAGGGACAACCCCTTTAAGGCTATTTTGGGAAAGAATCAAAGTACTTAGAGTAGTCAAACTCCCCAAACTGAAAGGGATATTACCTTGAATTGAACATGAACTAAGATCAAGGACTTGTAAATTACCCAATTTCTGCCCAAACCAATCTGGGATAGAACCTGGGAGAGGGAAAAAGGAGGCATTGAAAGAGGCTAAATGGGTCAAATTTGAGATAGAATCAACAGCAAACTGAGGGTTTTGGGACCCAACTCGAGTTCTCTTAAACCCAGAAATGTTTATCCCAACAACAGAACCATTAACACATTGAATTCCCTTCCAACTCAAACATGGGTCAGATTTAATCGGCCATTCCTTAGCTCTGAGACCCAAAGACGATCTGAGTTGAACCAGAGCGAGTCGTTCTGAAAATGAAGTAACTCGTTGCTGTTCCTGCTGTTGTTGACCACACACCAATGTTGGCTCAAATCTCAGCAACACCAAAGTCACAAAAACTAAAAGAAACAACGAAATGGGTTGTCTAAATCGAAGCATTTCAAGCAAATTTTGAACAACATCAGCAACAACAGCAACGTACTGATCTACAACCACAGCATTATTTCTCTTATTTCTTCCACTCTTCTATGAAACAGTTTCTGGGTGACACCACCAACAACACAAGGAAGTAAAATCACTGCTGGATTGCGTTATTTTCTGGGCATTTTTCTATCTCATCTATTTTCTTCGTCAAAAAAAAAAAGAAACAAAGGAGGGTGTTACCTCAATCACAAAGATGAGTTGCTATCATTTCTGGTTGTGAAATCACGCCCTCCATGTCTTTTTTCTTTTTTTTTTGGCTCTCTCTCTCTAAAAAGAAACTCTTACTCATTCAATTCAAGCCTCCTTCACCAACTCTGCTGTTCCGTCCAGCAGTTGACAAAACAAAAGGGTAGATAGAGAGAGAGGGAAAGAGTAATTTGAGATCAAATTGTTAAATAATTAGCAAGAATTGATAATAATGGAGGCATATCATATCCTAATGCAAGTGTTAATAATAATTTTAGAGAGAGAGAGGGCGGAGAAGGAGGGAGATTGGAAGGTTTGATTTGAAGTTGAGCTGGTCAAGTAGTCTCTGTTTCTCTCTCTAAAATTCTGAGCCTGTCACTCTCAAACAAACAAAGAAAACTTGGAATCCCTCCTACTTTTCATTACCGAAACCCAAAAAAAAAAGAGGTGGGAGACCTTGCAGAAGTGCCAAAATAAATTTTTCAACCCAGTTTTGAATTCTTGAAAAAGTCACCCAAAAAAAACAAGGATGAGAAATTTTTCCCCCAAAAAAAAAAAATTAATAATAAGGACAGCAAATAGTTTTTGCAAAATCCCATTGAGTCAACCAATTTTTACACAATTAGGAAATGGTAATTTATCAGTTTTGCAATTAGTGTTCAACAACCTATGGTCCATGGAGATTTTAGTGGCAAAGTTCAATACAACCTTTTTGACCCAAAACTTCATCTTTTTATTTCTTTTGATCAATCAAGTAGCAGACAGATTAGTTAATATAGAGCTTGGGATGAGCTCAGGAGTCATATTTCATCAATCTCAGGCTATGGAGATTAAAGATGCGTTGTTTGCATATTGTATTGGCGCCTTTGTCCCCGACAAGGTAGATTTTAATAATATTTCCGCCCCTCTTCTACACCAAAAAAGAAAGAAGATGGTAGAACGTATAGATAATCAAATATAGTACAACATTCTGGTTAATTCACTTTAATATGCTCTTTGGATGAAACTTTGAATGCTGATTTCATATACGGTTGTCATCATGTGCTCCCAGACTAAAATTATATCATGTGGATCACTTCAAGTGAGAACATGGCGCAAGGAACGTTTGAGTGTAAGCTACATACATTATTTTCGCTCAAATATTTAACTTTTTTGGACAAGTAAGACGGAAATATTGCGCTACAGTACAACTTAAAAAGGAAGAAGAGTAAATCAAATGCAAGTGATATCGTATTTAGAGTCTCTTGCCATGTTTGGCAGACAGCTATTATCTGTTAGCTTTTAACTGTTTGTATTAGCTGCTAACTGTTTGAGTTAGCTGTTTGTATTAACTATTTGAATTAGCTGTTTGTTGAAAAACTATTTGGTAAAATTAGTTGTTTCTGATAAAGTTGTGAGATAAAAAACTAATTTTTCAAAAAGTTATTTCAAAAAGTTCATAAAATTAGCCTTTTCAAATTAGCTATTTTGACCCAAAAAGCTCTTTCACCAAGCACCTACATTAACTTTTTTGCTTGGTCAAATAGCTGATTTTGGTCAAAAAAGCTCTTTTTAGTTTAAAAGCTCTTCAAAAAACTCTTTGCCAAACATCTTAATTGTTACATCACAACTTCACATCATCACATGTTATACACTTATACTCATCTGTTTAACTAAATATTTCCAAAAATGATCACAATTAACCATGAGATTGTGGTTCTACTTAATTATGTTATCATAATGAGCTAAAATGTAAGGCAAATGCAAATCAAATTTGGTGATTGGTGGTGTTGTCAGGGGCAGCTTGTGAGAGTTGACTTAATTCCGGTAATGTTGCTAGAGACAGCTAAGCAAAGTTGAATCAAGCCCTCAACTTCACATTCTAGATTTTCATCCACCTCAATTAAATGCCCCTGCTAACACACCACACACACACACATATATATATATATATATATATATATATATATATATATATATATATATATATATATATATATATATATATATCTATATATATATATATATATATATATATATATATATATATATATATATATATATATATACTCCAGTGCTTCCTAAATTGTAACAGTAATAATAAGATATTAAATGCAAATATTTGACAAATCACCCCCCTACACATAGCATATGACCCCCCGGTATTCTTAGAGCATTCTCAACCAGAGTTCCAGTTTTTGAAACTCTGTCCTACCGCGTCAGCAAAAGTTCTACAATTTTGGAACTTACATTCCATCATTTCTCCAACTTATGGAACTCTAATTTTAATCATCCAATAAAAATAGTTGTCATGGACTCACCTTATAACACACAACCTATTTCTAAATCATTTAAAAATTACATACTTACTCCAAAAAAAAAGAAAAAACAAAAAAAATATTTTAAAAAGCCAAAAGTTACACGCGGGGAGACACGCACAGACGTGCTCCCCCACATGTCACTTTTTTTCTTTTCTTTTCATTTTGCGACACTTGTCAACGTGAGGCCTGTGTTCCTCTTTCATGCCCCACGCTACGAATGCTCTTATAATTAGAAAGTAGGACATCCCCCAGTATTCTTATATACTAGTGAGTATGAATAGGAATAGTGGATCTATGTGTGGTAGTCTCTGCAGTCAGCTACTTAAATTTCTTCAACTTATAAAAAGACAAATTTCGGGTCGTTTCATGAGAAATACCCCGACGCCGATCAAGTCAAGTACTGAAAAATGACGATAAAGATTAACTTCAAAGATTATGATAATTTTCAAGTTTTTGCTCCCCTAGTGGAAATGGAACTCCTAGGCCTACGAGGGATAAGGGCCTCTTCACAGCCCAGCCTTCGTATTGATCTTATTTTTGTCTTAAAATTAATGCGTCATGCATGGAACATTTCCATACTATTAAGATGTTGCGTTTATCAAATTTTCTTCGAAGAATCATAAATCGTTTGCTTATAAGTTAATGTATGGAATATGCAGACAAAACTTTGTTGTTTAATAATTAATTAAATTAATCAAGCAAACCTTGGGATTGAGTGAGTGAAAGAATCTCACCTAATAAAGTCCACAAAACACAATCATGCAAAGAAGTGTCAAAGAACATTATGCATATATATATATATATATATATATATATATATATATATATATATGTATGTATATTTCTAATCAACAGATTATCCATATAATTGTATTTGTGGGTAAGGCTTATATATATTTCCATTACTTGTGCAATTGGCGTATAGTATTAATTAATTATGAACTAATTAAATTTCTGGTCTAGTTATATATTGAGAGAGCTAAAACAATCCATTAGTTAATTAATTTATATATGGCACGAAGTAGTTGAGTATAATGCTAGCTAGTACGCGTGAGAGTGAACAACTTCCTAATACGGTAGCACATATGCGCGCAAGTTCATATGCGTTGGATTTCTAGCCTCTAATATGAAAGTTGTTGATCTATACATGTGGATTGTTAATTCTATGGGTGATTGAATGATGTAGGCTCGTATTATTGAGTTTTGACTCATTAAAGGTGGTTTGATTACTAAAGTTTTGAATATAGGATGTGATTAATGTAGGATATACAAACGAATTTATAGTTGAGGGAGTGTACATATACAATCTAAGGGTTCGAATGTTTCGATATTTTAATGTGCAGAATAATCCAAATTATGACATTTGTACAACATATATTGAACTTTCAATTCATTTGTGTGTTGTATATAATGGAAACATTTACATATGTCATGCAAAAAGAAAATACAGAGGTGCACAAGTACATGATTATCTATACATTTGCATGTTCAAATTTCGATGCAATTTTTGCATGGGTATACACAGTGCAAATGTATTGAAAGTTCAATACCATAGTTTGGATTATTTTACACAATTGAACCATGCTCTAGACAATTTAAGCCAATTGTCCCATTTCGGGTTTGTTCTTTTCGTTGAGAAATATAAGTTGGCAAATGGGTGAAATTAGTTGATATTGGTATAAGTAGGTTGGAGTAGGTCGAAGTCAGTATTTTTTTGTTGAAATTGGTTGAAATTGGTTGGAGTGGGTTATTTTTTATATATATATATATGATGGGTAGATGTAAGTTAAATAGTGAGAAGTGGATTAAAATTGATTGAAATTGATAATTATTTTTTATTGAAGTTCGTAAAATAGACTGATGTGGGTTAAAGTTAGTTGAGGTTGATAAATTTAAATTTACTAACGAAAAGAACAGGAACTTCATATTACATTGAATTTTGTGTATATTTATTTTTAAAAAAATTGAGCAGACAAGTTTTCTTAAACATAGATTAATTAACTAATTCCGTACCTTTAATAACACACACATCACATCATGCTTTGCAGTTGGAAACCATCAAACTACCTCAAAAAAATTTTGTATAGCAATGTACATAATTAACTAATCAGTTAATACCAACTCTTCAATTGAAGGTTGACTCGTACACAATGGGTAGAGATGCAAACATTAATTGGTTCATAAATGCATTAGTGCCGAGTCCTGATTGATTGTTGTTTAGGTGGTGAATTACTTTCACTGTGTAACTCGGTTGCTGTTGTGGCTGATTAGACAGAAAAATATTTGTGCTCTCCAATCTTTAAATAAAATATAAGTTTTTAAGACAACATTATTTAATATTATATTTTTTATTATTTTTATAAGAGAAAATTTTAAACTTTTTTGGGCTGATTGCTCACTTATGGGTTTTTTTAAGAAGGCTGAATAAAAAGAATAATTGATGTTAAATATAACGCCTTCAAAATGATAGTGACAAGATCTATAAAAAACTATAGCGGAAGACTTAATGATAGAAGTACTATCGCCGTCCTGATAAGGACACGGCTCACTAAAATCATTTCATCTTGCAACTTATGTTCACAATCACAATATCCATTAAACTGCAACACTTCAATACCAAAGTCCATAATAGTTCAACTTCAATACAATCGATTTAATCATACCATGTGCTAACTCGCACTCTACATAGCACAAGTATATTGAATATAGACCCAACTTGACCCTGAAGTCGATTCCAATATTCATGTTATGCTGAATCCCAACATTTTTTTGGGGAGGGGGGTGAAAACTAAACACTAATCCTCTTATTACATAGGCCTTTCAGAATGAATTGCTGAATTATGTAATTTCTTTTCATAAGAGATGATTAACATAACAAGGAAAAAAATTTACCATAATTATGATCTAAATACATACAAGCATAAATAACCAACTTATCAATTAATAAGCCGAACAGATGATTAAAAGCTTAAAAATAATGAAACCAAATATATACAAAGCCTGTATTATACTTCTAACAGTACATACTTTCAAGGGCTGCGTCACTATCACATATTAAAAGTTGTTTATATGGCAAATACACCCTGAAAAAAAAATATATGTACAAGTGAGAATACACACTCTTAGATATATACTTACAATTTACCATGGATATATACTTATTTAACATTTGTAATAATAATTATGTAATATTTCACACTTTGGTCGTGGTCCATCGTAAAAGAAAGCCCCATGCATTTTTGGTTGTGGCCCTCCTATTAAAGATTTTGCCCAGCCAATATAATGTTTAGTTTTGTGTCGTATTCTTTTTGTCTCTACAAAGTACAACCGGATGGCTAAGTTATAAGTTAAAAACTTGGAGGAACATGGACTTCAATTATATAAGTCCAGTCAAATTCTCCTTTTTTCAGATGAAGAAAAAGCTCATTTAAAAAGAGGGAAGGAAAAGAAATTAATAAACAATATAAAGAATGATAGAAAAATCAACATGTTGTAATTAGTATTTTTTAAAAAAAATACTAATATAAAAAGACACACAGTTTAATGTTGTGCAACTGAAAATTGAATAGCAACATTTTTTAAAAGAAATCCAGAATTCTTAAATTTTATCAGCTATCCTTGTTAATGCCTGCAAATATAGCAATTGAATAAGTCCACATAATATTCTATTTGTTTGGGGATCCGCATGAGCAACAAAGTACATGCAATATAATTACAATACAAAGGGAGAGAGGGAAATCAAATTTTAGAGCAGTTCCAGCGTGAGCCTCGCGAGGCAAATTAAAGGAGAGAGAAAGGGGTGAGGCAGGGAGAAGTACTCCAATGGCTGGCTCATGTTAGGCGCCTCACGGGGAAGCTCAGTGGTGAGAGGATGCTCACAGGTGAGAGAAGCGCCGCTTTTTGATTTTTTTAATTTTTTTGATTAGATTTTCTTTTTTGTTTATTTCTAAAAATAAAGTTGTGTGTTATAGAGTGGGTCAATGGGTATTATTTTATTTGATGAGCCAAAGTGGTGAGTCTTTCGTTAGAGATAAGGAAGATTGTGAGGCAAAAAGTTGGAAAGAGGATTGACGTAGCAGTGGTAGGCCTCAACTGGTGAGCCAAAAAATAGACTCACCATTGGGTTTGCTCTTATATCTAATGTACTTAGGATATCAGTCTTAACCACTATACTAAGTCTACATTGATACATAACATTCTATGTGGGTAATCAGATCTATGTTAGATAATTATACTTTTACTTTAATCTTAAAATGTATTTTTATTTTTTCATTTCATTTAAATCTTATTAAAAGCAATGAAAATCAATTATTGTTCCTCCATGCATGTTAATTTATACTTAGGAATGTAGGGTTAAACTTCAAAGGTTGATGATTGAGATATAATATATATATATATTTTTGTTCAAAAGGGTTATGAAGACAGTACAGTATAATAAGGAAAGAGGGAATCGAAAATAAGACATAGGGCGTGTTCCGCAATAGCTTTTTGGATAGCATTTGATGTTTTGACTAGGTCAATACACTCATTAGGTAATTTTTAGGCCGTGTTCGGCAACAGCGTTTTGGGTAGCATTTAGCGTTTTGACAAGGTCAAGACACTAATTGGGTAATTCTTAGTGTTCGGTAAACTAGTATTTTGACTAGCATTTCAAGTAGCATTTAGCGTTTTAAACAGCGTTTTTGAAAAGCTAATAGTATTAACGTTTGCCAAAAAATATCCTTTAAAAATTTTATCTTCGGAAATTATCTATATCCTTTTATGTCAATTTATGTTAATCAGCTAGCATAACAACTAAATTTATCGAACACATAGTTTCAACGGAATCCAAACAGCTATCCGTTAATAGCTAAATTAGAAACGTTATTCGCTATCTAAATAGCTATCCACTACCTGAACCGCTATCCGCTACCTAAACAGCTAATTTTGCCGAACAGGGTCTTAGTGTTCTGTACCATAGTGTTTTGACTAGCATTTCAAGTAGTGTTTAGTGTTTTAAGAAGCGTTTCTGAAAAGCTAATAATATTAACGTTTTGTATTCAAAAGTAGCGTTTGATTTTTTTTTTGCCAAAAAATATCATTTCAAAATTTTATCTGTGGAAATTATCTATATTCTTTTTTGTCAATTTACATTAATCAGTTAACCTAACAGCAAAATTTACCGAACACATTTATTTCAACTGCTCATCCAAACAGCTACCCGCTACCTGAACTGCTATCTGCTACTTGAACCGCTAATTTTGCCAAACAAAGCCTTAATGTACTCAGGATATCAATTTTAACCACTTGACGAACATCTCATCGGTTGATTGAAATATAATGTGCTCACATGTAGGGTCATATATACAATATGGTTTTCTTAAAAGCTTAACATAAATGCCACCTAGATGATGCCCGACGTAGAGGTAGTTAATTATTGAAATCAGGTTAGTTAGATTAATGAATGTAAAGAACCCAAAAGCTAGTTAGGTTGAAAGAAGAGTTCCAATGATTAAAATGGAGCTCATGCACAGACAAATGGATCCAATCACCAAATCAAAGACTTTAAATGAAATAAAAATCAATGAAGATTTTTACATCATGAATGTTAGTTGCTTTTATCAAGTAATTAATATCAGAAAATTGAGTTTGAATATATTTATATTATTTTAGGAAATGTTTTTTACAAAAATAAAGATGTTAGTCATATAGTAATTCAGTTTACTTTGAGTGGTTTACTTAAAAATTTTGTAAATGAAGGTTTGAAATGTTTAGACGGATTGAAGTCCTACAATTTGTAAAGGAGTATCGAACTTTTTAATGAAACACAAAAAGACTCGACATATTTATTTTCTTGTGACTTATCCTGATTTTATTGGGTGGTCAATTAAATTAGTCTCATTAGAATCAAGGTAGTCAGACGGAGAAAATACAATGAAGCAGTTGAAAGATTCAACTTGAAATGGGAAGCAAATAGCCGTCAAGGGCCAGAGGGATGGCTTCAGTGGGTCTAAGAACCACAAAGCATATATACAAGCAAAAAAATTGAATTGGTCCCTTATGGATGGCTAATCACATTAACATGTCCACAGCTTTTGATAGTCTATGAAGCCCATAAAGCTTAACAGCCCAATTTGATGTGACGGGTTGGCTGGTTAAGCAACCCAGCCTTCATTTCCAGTTTGACGATTTTACCCCCACATTCGCAGCTTGCCCACTCGACAAATATCCTACTCGATCCCCCCCCCCCCCCCAAAAAAAAAACACCAAGCGCTTTTAGGGGAACATAACTGTGTCCAACTGTCCAAGGATGTATGCAGATGTAATTGGAAGTAATCTGTGTTGAATTGTTGATCTATTCCTTAATTTAACCTACGTCCAGTTAAAATAATACAATAATAATATCTGTCAGTATAGATTCTATTTTTACAGGGTTTGAAATTTGAAATAGTAGATGCGTAAAGTAGTAGATGTGTAAAAATGCCTCCTCTGAATTTAAAATTTATTATAAAATTTATATTTCTTTGAAATCTTTAATAAATATAAGGATTATAAGAAATTTATTTGTGAATTGTGACTGTGATGTAAATTATTAGCAATATTAAAATATATAAAAAGCCACTTTAAATGTAATAATTAGGATTATGAAAATCATCATTAAATATTGTCTAAAATATGTTTTTATAATGGGAAAATTGATGCGGATAATTTGAACTATTAGGAGTATCGATATGAATAATTTGATTTGAGAAAATTATAGCAAATAATTTAATCTTTGATCTTACTTTTGTTAAGTATAATAACGAGGAGTTTGGATAAAACTTGACTTGATTGTATTCTGACATGAATTTTCTCACATCATATCATTTACGACAAATAAAGTTAAAAATTATACTATTTATTATAATTTTCTCAATTCAAATTATTCATATCCAATGCCAAGTATTATCAATTTTTTCTTCTATAATTTTTTACGATACAAATCCCTCTCCAACCACACAAAAAAAAAAAAAAAAAAAAACCTAAGCTTTGATTTACGCGTCCAGAATCCACCAACGCATTCATGATTGGGCCAAAATATCTTCCGTTACCATTATGCCCTTTCAATCTAAAAGCCGACTCCGTGAATAACGGAGAGTACCAAAAAATCAGTGCGTTGAAACCACGACGAAGATATTTTCCTCTGAACCGTAGTTAATGTATTTCCCATGAGTGAGAAGCTGAGAATACAAACACACATAAAAATTGCCGCGTTCAAAACAAGGCGAAGATATTTTCCCACTTTAACCGTAGTTAACCACGCAGAGACAGCACCAAATCACATCACTAACCCTAACCCTAACCGCCCCTTCTCCTTCCCTCTCCCCCCTATATAATCATCATCTCATCCTGCCTCTTTTCCTCGTGCTCTCTTTTCTCCTTCGTCCGTCTCTTAAATTTAGGGTTCTTATCTCTCTACTTTCTAAATCTCAACAATGGCGGCCGCTGATGTCGAGTTCAGATGCTTTGTTGGTGGTCTTGCTTGGGCCACCGACGACCACGCCTTGGAGAACGCCTTCTCTCAGTACGGTCAAGTCACTGAAGCCAAGGTCCGTTTGGCTGATCCAGAGATCTGATTTCTTAACCCGCTTTCTTCGGATTCGGATTCGGATTCAGACTCGGAATCATCTGGTTTCTCGTTACTAAATTGTTACTTGTTCTCTATTGTTACTTGATCTGTTCTTCTTTTATTGATGATATCCGGAAACGGTATGTTCATCAAAAGACGATCATCGTTCTTGTTTATCTTGTTATTTGAATATGTTCTGTTATTTTTTGCTAGATCTGGTGTTGATTTCTTGATTTGATGTGTTTTAGATCATCAACGACCGTGAAACTGGCAGATCGAGGGGATTCGGCTTCGTGACCTTCGCATCTGAGCAAGAACTGAAAGATGCCATCGAAGGAATGAACGGTCAGACACTTGACGGCCGTCAAATTACCGTCAACGAGGCTCAATCTCGTGGATCTGGCGGCGGCGGCGGTGGTGGTTACCGCGGTGGAAACGGCGGAGGCTACGGTGGTCGCCGTGAGGGTGGTGGTGGCTACGGAGGCGGAAGCCGCGGCTATGGCGGTGGCGGCTATGGCGGTCGCCGTGAAGGTGGTAGCTATGGAGGTGGTTACTCACGCGGCGAGTCCGGCGGCGACTGGAGGAACTAATCAATTTTAGTGACTGACATTAAGGACTTGGCCTTGTGGTTGGGTCGGATCTATGTTACTGTTTCGGGTTATGTGGTTACTGTTTCGTGTTCTCTGGTTATTTTAATTTTGGTCTTTGTGGTACTGTTGAGAATGAAGAAATTGGGGGATTAAGTTAATTAGTCCCTTTCGGTGGGTTAATGGTGTTGGCGTATTTGGTTACTAAGTGGATTGTTACTGTTAGTTTGTAATTAGCTATAGTTATCATTCTTAGATTTCTTCCTCTAAATTGAATTATTGTGTTTTTAATCATCAAATTTCTAATAGTTACAGCTAACTGTGAGTTATAAAGTTTTAATAGTTGTCGGCTGTAGCCGGATAACATGACATCCTAACCGGATAAATTTCATTTAGAGGTTTACCATATGCGGAATTTTATAAATGTAAAAACTTATATATGAAAAATATGATTTTATACAATTTATAGCTGTAATTGTAATAATCTTCTGTTATTTAATTATATTTTTAATTTAATATATAATAATATATGTTTTAAGTAATGTGTTTTGTAATAATGTATTTATTGTTTTGCATATTATTGTTAATAATTCATAGGTGGAAAGGCCTACCCAAGTGTTTTTGTCTCTCTTGAAATCCATTGGAATGCCTTTCCTCTCAATGGCTATTAATTAATTGATTATATTGCTTATCAATATATTCAAATTAATATGTAAGTTTCAGACAATAAACATTTAATAAAAAAGTGTATTTGGCTTGATAAAAGAATTAATTGAGTAGTTAGCATTTTGTAGAAGCAGCATTTTTTGGGGGGGGGGGGTTGAAAACTAAACACTAATCCCCTTATTACATAGGCCTTTCTGAATGAATTGCTGAATTATGTAATTGCTTTTCATAAGAGATGACTAACATAATCAGGAAAAATTTACCATAATTACTATCTAAATACATACAAGCATAAATAACCAACTTATCAATTAATAAGCCAAAATGATGAGTAAAAGCTTAAAAATAATGAAACCAAATATATACAAAGCTTATAATATACTCCAAGAGTATATACTTTTACGAGCTGCGTTACCATCACATAATAAAATTTATTTATTTGACAAATACATCCTGAAAAAAATATATGCGTTACCATCACATATTAAAAATTATTTATATGATAAATACATTATGAAAAAAATATATATGTACAAGTGAGAGTATATACTCCTAAATATATACTTACAATTTACCATGGATATATACTTATTTAACATTTGTAATGATAATTATGTAATATTTCATATTTTAGTCGTGGTCCATCGAAAAAGAAAGCCTCTTGCATTTTTGGCTGTGGTCCTCCTATTAAAGATCCCGCCCAGCCAATATAATGTTTAGTTTTGTGTCCTATTCTTCTTGTCTCTCCAAAGTACGACTGGATGGCTAAGTTATAAGTTAAAAACTTGGAGGAACATGGACTTCAATTGTATAAGTCCAATCAAATTCTTTTTTTCAGATGAAGAAAAAGCTCATTTAAAAAGGGGGAAGGAAAAGAAATTAATAAACAATATAAAGAATGATAGAAAAATCAACATGTTGTAATTAGTATTTTTTTTAAAAAATATATACATAAAAAGACACACAGTTTAATGTTATGCAAATGAAAATTGAATAGCAAAATTTTTTAAAAGAAATCAAGAAATCTTGAATTTTATCAGCTATCCTAGTTAATGCCTACAAATATAGCAAATGAATAAGTCCACATAATATTCTATTTGTTTGGGGATTTGTATGAGCAACAAAGGACATGCAATATAATTATAATACAAAGGGAGAGAGGGAAATCGAATCTTATATCTAACGTATTTAGGATATCAGTCTTAACCACTAGACTAAGTATACATTGATGCATAATATTCTATGTGAGTAGTTAGATCTATGTTAGATAATTATACTTTTACTTTAATCTTAAAATTTATTTTTATTTTTTTCATTTCATTTAAATCTTATTAAAAGCAATGAAAATCAATTATTGTCTTCCTCCATGCATGTTAATTTATACTTAGGAATGTAGGGTTAAACTTCAAAGGTTGATGATTGAGATATAATATATATATATATATATATATATATATATATATATATATATATATATATATATTTTGTTCAAAAGGGTTATGAAGGCAGTACAATATAATGAGGGAAACGGGAATCGAAAATAAGACCCAGGGCGTGTTCGGCAACAGCTTTTTTGATATTTTTTGGCGTTTTGACTAAATCAATAACTCATTAGATAATTTGTAGAGCAAAAGCAGTGGTGGGCCAAAAATTTGGCTCACCGGTAGGGGCTTACCATTGTCACATCAACTCTCTCACTAACTTTTTGCCTCACAAGTCTTACCTTCTCCAATAGTTGGCTCACCACTGTGGCTCACCAAATAAAATAATACCCATGGATTTACACCATAATATACAACTACTTTTTAAAAATCCAAAAATAAAACAAAAAATTAATAAAACAACAAAAAAACAACCAAAAAAAAAAAGAAAAAGGGGCTGGGGGATGGCTTGCTGCCCGCAGCCACCCCGCGGGCGAGGCCCCCCAAGTCAGCCAATGCACAGAAGGCAGCCAAAATTCTGCTCGCCTGCTTAATTTCTTGCCCGCGGGTAGTACGTTGCACATGCTCTTAGTGTTTTGTACCATAGTGTTTTGACTAGTATTTCAAGTAGCATTTAGCGTTTTAAGCAGCGTTTTCCGAAAAGCTAAAAATATTAATGTTTTGTATTCAAAAGTAGCATTTCATATTTTTTTGTCAAAAAATATCATTTGGAAATTTTATCTTTGAAAATTATCTATATTCTTTTTGATCAATTTAAGTTAATCAGTCAACTCAACAGCTAAATTTACTGAACACATTTATTTCAACTGTTCATCCAAACAGTTATCCGCTAACAGCTAAATTAAAAATCGTATCCACTATCTAAACAGCTATCCGCTACCTGAACCGCTATCTGCTACTTGAACCGCTAGTTTTGCCGAACAGGCCCCAGTGTGTTCAGGACCTCAATCTTAACCACTTGGCGAATATCTCATCGGTTGATTAAAGTATAATGTGCTCACATGTAGGGTTATATATACAATATGGTTTTCTTAAAAGCTTAACAGAAATGCCAGTTAGATGATGCACCACGTAGAAGTAATTAATTATTGAAATCAGGTTAGTTAGATTAATGAATGTGCAGAACCCAAAAGCTAGTTAGGTTGACAGAAGAGTTCCAATGATTAAAATGGAGCTCATGCACAGACAAATGGATCCAATCACCAAATCAAAGACTTTAAATGAAATAAAAATCAGTGAAGATCCATGAATACAACAACAACAACAACTCCCAGTGTGGGTCCCCCTTTCGCGGGGTCTGGGGAGATCGAGATGTAGGCAACCTTACCTCTACCAGCAATCCTGCCTCAAAGAGAGGTTGATTCCAAGAGACCCACAAAAAACATATTTTGTAAAAATATTTTATAGAATAAGGATTTTGTAAAAACATTTCATGGAGAAAAATTAAGGATACGTCGCAGGGAATAGATTAAGAAATACGAAAAAATCAGGTGGCAGTAACTATGTAACCATAAGTGCAACAATGCAGAGGAAGATACTGTACCTTAACAAACAGATGTAGGCAAATGATGTCTCTTTTCAGACGCATGAACTACGTGCATTCAAACATGGCATACGAAAACAAAGCGCAATCAAACCCCCTCTACTACAACCGAGTGACCAACTACGAGGCTAACTCTCTGCGAACTAAGATCTTAATCCTATCCTGCCATAGTCTCCTATCATGAGCCATGTCATCCGCTAACCCTACAACTTTCAAGTATTTTCTAATCACCTCGTCCAAACTCTTCTTTGGTCGTCCCTTCCCTCTTTTACCTCTTGGGATGATAATCCTATCACATCTCCTTACTAGAGTGTCCGCACTCCTTCTTTTCACATAGCCAAATCATTTGAGTCTTATTTCTCTCGACTTATCTTCAATGAGGACCATTTTAACTAAGTCTTTGATCACTCCATTACTAATTCTATCCATTCTCGTATAACCACACATCCATCTAATCATCCTTATCTTTGCTACCATTAACCTTTGAACCTGAATCTTCTTTATAGGCCAACACTTCGATGCATATAATACAGCAGGTCCAACTACCATACGATAAATTTTGCCTTTTAGTCATACATGCATTCTCTTATCGCACAGTACACCTGAAACATACTTCCATTTTTGCTAACCCACTTTTATGCGATGGCTAATATCTTCGTCAATGTCCCCTTCATGATGAATGATCGAGCCTAGATATTTAAACTTCTCGACCTTCGGTATCTGCATCCCCTCAATGGTGACTTCTCTCCTCGCATCTTCCCTTCTACTGAAACAGTAATGAAGGTATTCAATCTTCGATATACTAATTCTAAAACCTCTAAACTCCAGTGTATATCTCCATCGTTCCAATTTTCCATTAACTCCCTCATGGTCTCATCAACAAGAATAATATCATATGCGAGTAACATACACCAGGGTAACTCATCTTGAATCTCTTTGGTAAGTTCATCTATAGAAAAGGGTTTAAAGCGGAACCCTGATGTATGCCCATACCCATGTAGAAGTTATTGGTTGCCCCTCCTGGCGTCCTAACACTCGTCCTACCTCCTTCATATATATCCTTAATAAGACGAATATACACCGGAGACACTCATTTCTTTTCCAAGCATCTCCATAACACATCACACAGGATTCTATCATATGTTTTTTCCAGTCAATAAATACCATATGAAGATCTATTTTTCTATCTCTGTACAATCCCATGAGCCTTCTAAAGAAGGTAAATCGCCTTTGTGGTCGATCTGCCAGCCATAAAACCAAATTGGTTCTCTATTATCGAGATATCTTTCTGCAACTTTTTCTCAATCACCCTCTCCCACAACTTCATGGTGTGACCGAGCAACTTTATACCCCTATAATTATTACAATCTTGAATATCACATTTGTTCTTGAATAATGGGATGAATGTACTAAATCTCCATTCTCTTGGCATCTTAGCAGTCCTAAAAATAACATTGAAAAGCTCTGCTAGCCACTTTAATTCATCTTCACCGAAACACTTCCACACTTCCACCGATATCTGTTCTGGTCCATCTACCTTCCCATTTATCATCTTCCTTAGGAACTCTTTAATCTCGTCCTTACTGATAGGTTCACTAAAACGAGGATCAAGTTGACTCTCATTACTCTCTCTACTCCTACTTTGAAAATCCACCATCATTTCACAACTTAGGAGTTTAGAAAAGTACATCTGCTATCTTTGCTTGATTTCTGCATCTGCACATAGCACCCTGCCATTTTCGTCTTTGATACACCTCACGACATCCAAATCCCCTGTTCTTCTTTCCGTAACCCTCGCTAGTTTAAAGACTTCCTTCTCACGTTCCTTGGTCTCCAGCTTTTGATATAACCTATCATAAGCCATGCTCTTTGCTACAGTAACAGCTTTCTTGGCTACCTTTTTTGCTGCCTTCTATCTAACTCTACTAATCTCTTTCTCTTCATCCGTTCCGCTGTCTGTGAAAGCACCGTATGCTTCTTTTTTCTCCTTGACTTTCTCTTTTACCTGCTTGTTCCACCACCAGGCTCCCTTCATTTTTACATCATGAATGTTAGTTGCTTTTATCAAGTAATTCAGTTTACTTTGAGTGATTTACTTAAAAACTTTGTAAATGAAGGTTTGAAATGTTTAGATGGATTGAAGTCCTATAATTTGTGAAGGAGTATCAAACTTTTTAATGAAACACAAAAAGGCTTGACATATTTATTTTCTTGTGACTTATCCTGATTTTATTGGGTGCTCAATTAAATTAGTCTCATTAGAATTAAGAATCATGCAAAATTGCCGTATGTACTCAGACGGAGATAATACAATGAAGCAGTTGAGAGATCCAACTTGAAATGGGAAGCAAATAGCCGTCAAGGTCCAAAGGGATGGCTTCAGTGGGTCTAAGAACCACAAAGCATATATACAAGCAAAAAAATTGAATTGGTCCCTTATGGCTGGCTAATCATGTTAACATGTCCACAACTTTTGATAGTCTATGAAGCCCATAAAGCTCAACAGCCCAATTTGATGTGACGGGTTGGCTGGTTAAGCAACCCAGCCTTCATTTCCAGTTTGACGATTTTACCCCCGCATTCGCAACTTGTCCGCTTGACAAATATCCAACTCGATCCAACCCCCCAAAAAAACACCAAGCGCTTTTAGAACATTCCTAGCGAATAGAACTCTGGCTTGCTACATCGGTAAAAATTTCATAATTTTGGACCTTACATTCCATCACTTATCCAACTTATGTAATTCCAATTTTAATCATCCAATAAAAATATTAGTTATGAACCCACATCATAACACACAATGTATTTTTTAAATCATAAAAAAAAAGAAAACACAAAAAAATATTAAAAAAATAAAAAGGTGGCCAGCGGGGGAGAACGACTGTGCGTGTCTCCCCGTGTGGCATGCTTTTCCTTAACCTCTCATCTCTTGACAAGTGGAACTGTAGGGCCCACGTTCCACCCCCAAACCCACGCTGCGAATGCTCTTAGGGGAACCTAATTGTGTCCAACTGTCCAAGGATATAGGTAGATGTAATTGGAACTAATCTGTGTTGAATTGTTGATCTATTCGTTAATTCAATATACGCCGAGTTAAAATAATATAACAACATCTCTAAGTGTAGATCCCATTTCCGTATGGTCTGAAATTAAAAATTGTAGATGTGTAAAATGGTAGATGTGTATAAATGTCTCATCTGAATTTAAAATTTATTATAAAATTTATATTTCTTTGCAGTCTTTAATAGATATAAGGATTATAAGAAATTTATTTGTGAATTGTGACTGTAATGTAAATTATTAGTGATATTAAGATATTTAAAAGGCCACTCTAAGGCCCTGTTTTATTTCGTATTTTTCGGATTTAGTTAAGAGCTTATATCTTCTTACAGTTTCTTAGAGCTCCTTACAGCTCCATACATTTTCTTACATTTTCGTACATCTCCTTACATCTTCTTACATCTCCTTACATCTTCTTACATCTTCATACATCTTCTTACATCTCATAGATTTTCTACAACATTCATTTATTTTAGTTACAGAAATATATATATATATATATTTTTAATGATACTACCAATATATAAAATTTATAAATATCTTATGAACATAATATTTACATAAACATAAAAATATAATATAGCGACGTAAATTATATTTGAGTTTCAACATGAAACATAAATGATTATAGATGACCATATATTTATTTATATTTAAAATAATTTACTTAAAATAGAAATTTATTTGAAGAGTTGTATTCAATTTTATCCAAAAAGTTTTTTTTTGGGTTATGCTTTACTTATTCGATCAAACTAATGTTTATATAAAAATTTTGGATGAAATTCATTCACCAAATTTATGGGGATTAATATATTTTATTGTTGTATAATTAACTTAATTAATTATTTATTTTTAATAAGTACATTATTTTAATATTATTATTTTTCATCCAAAATATTATACAACTTTTCAACAATTCAACAACTCCTTACATCTATCCGTACAGCTCCTTACAGCTTCTTACATCTTCTTACAGTTCCTTACAACTCCTTACATCTCCTTACATCTATCTATCTAAAATGCAAAATAGAATATACCCTAAATGTAATAATTAGGATTATGAAAATCATCATTAAAAATTATCTAAAATATGTTTTTATAATGATGAAATTAATGCTGATAATTTGAACTATTAGGAGTATCGATATGAATAATCTGATTTGAGAAAATTGTAGCAAATAATTTAATCTTTGACTTTATTTTTTGTCAGTATATTAACAAAAAGTTTGGATAAAGATTAATTTGATTGTATTCTGACATGAATTTTTGCACATCATATCATTTACGAAAAATAAAGTTAAGAATTAAACTATTCACTATAATTTTCCCAATTCAGATTTTTCGTACCCGACACCTAGTATTGTCAATTTTTTCCTTTATAATTTTTTACGATACAAATCCCCTCTCCAACTACCGCCCCCCCCCCCCCCCCCCCCCCCCCAAAAGAAAACCAAAACTTTGATTTACCCGTCCAGAATCCGCCAAAGCATTCATGATTGGCCCAAAATATCTTCCGTTTACCATTATGCCCTTTCAATCTAAAAGCCGACTCCGTGAAAAACGGAGAGTACAAAAAAATCAGTGCGTTGAAACCACGACGAAGATATTTGCCTCTTAACCCTAGTTAATGTATTTCCCATGAGTGAGAAACTGAGAATACACACACACACATAAAAATTGCCGCGTTCTAAAGAAGGCGAAGATATTTTCCCACTTTAACCGTAGTTAACCACGTAAAGGCAGAGTCAGCCCCAAATCAAATCCCCAACCCCAACCCTAACCCTAACCCTAACCGCCCCTTCTCCTTCCCTCTCCCCCCTATATAATCATCGTCTCATCGTCTCGTTTGTTCTCGTGCTCTCTTTTCTTCTTCTTCCGTCTTTTAAATCTAGGGTTCTTATCTCTCTACTTTTTAAATCTCAACAATGGCGGCCAGTGATGTCGAGTACAGATGCTTTGTTGGTGGTCTTGCTTGGGCCACCGACGACCACGCCTTGGAGAACGCCTTCTCTCAGTACGGTCAAGTCACTGAAGCCAAGGTCCGTTTGGCTGATCCAGAGATCTGATTTCTTAACCCGCTTTCTTCGGATTCGGATTCGGATTCAGACTCGGAATCATCTGGTTTCTCGTTACTAAATTGTTACTTGTTCTTTATTGTTACTTGATCTGTTCTTCTTTTATTGATGATGTCCGGAAACGGTATGTTCATCAAAAAACGATCATTGTTCTCGTTTATCTTGTTATTTGAATATGTTCTGTTATTTTTTGCTAGATCTGGTGTTGATTTCTTGATTTGATGTGTTTTAGATCATCAACGACCGTGAAACGGGCAGATCGAGGGGATTCGGCTTCGTGACCTTCACATCTGAGCAAGAACTGAAAGATGCTATCGAAGGAATGAACGGTCAGACACTTGACGGCCGTCAAATTACCGTCAACGAGGCTCAATCTCGTGGATCTGGTGGCGGCGGTGGTGGTTACCGCGGCGGAAACGGCGGAGGCTATGGCGGCCGCCGTGAGGGTGGTGGTGGCTACGGAGGCGGAAGCCGCGGCTACGGTGGAGGCGGCGGCGGCTATGGCGGTCGCCGTGAAGGTGGTAGCTATGGAGGTGGTTACTCACGCGGCGAGTCCGGCGGCAACTGGAGGAACTAATCAATTTTATTGACTGACATTAAGGACTTGGCCTTGTGGTCGGGTCTGGGTTATGTGGTTACTGTTTCGGGTTATGTGGTTACTGTTTCGTGTCCTCGGGTTATTTTAGTTTTGGTTCTGTGGTACTGTTAAGAGTGAAGAAGTTGGGGGATTAAGTTGATCAGTCCCTTTGGGTGGGTTAGTGGTGTTCGTATATTTGGTTACTATGTGGATTGTTACTGTTAGTTTGTAATTAACTATAGTTTCAGCCTCAAAGTAATGAAACGCATTGAATGTCAAAATCTCACTTTTGTGCCGAATTTCTCTGAGAGGTGGTTAATGGTTCTGTTTTTGTTTACTTATGTAAGAAGTATGTTAATTTTATGTCAGTGGTAAAAACTGTTGGTAATCATTTAAAATTAAAAAATAATGTGTTCGTAGAATAAATGTTCAAATCATATTGACTCTGGCAGGGAAATTTCATCGAAATAAACGTTAATAGTTTAATATTAATAATAGTTGAGTTTCTATGCGGGTGGAGTTGTGTCGGTATGATTATGTAATATTCTGTTTTTAATTTACTTGAATTGGGGTCTGTTTTTTTCGTAGGTAAATTAAAATGGGTAAAAGGTAAAAATAAGTTGAGATAGATTGAAGTAGATTGAGGGGGATTAAAGTTGATTAAAGTTGGTTAAATTTTTTATATGATAAATTAAATTTGATTAAAATAATTAAAATAGATTAAAATGAATTAAAGTGAGTTGAAATTAATATTTTAAAATTAACCTATAAAAAAATAGGGCCTTAATGGTTGTATGCAAATCTAATAATATAATTACAACATGTTTTCGAATTGTTCCTTGCACCATATTAAATCCTGCCAAAATATGAACTCCCGACCTTTTTGTGTTATTTTCAAAATTTATCTAACTAAGCAGTCAAAGATCTAATAAAGGAATAGAATGGTTTTGAAGCTGCATACAATATCACACAACATTTCATAGATTATTATTCATTATTTTCCTTTATTATGTTTGGAATTCCTTTCGTTTATCCTTCTCATATCCTTGATTCATGATGTAGGTTGTATACACTTAAAGTAGGTCTTCTATTCTACACAGATAGTTCAGGTGGTTCGATATTTGTTTCTTTTAAATAAAATTTTGGGTTTGTATTTTGTGAATAGAGAAAATCTGTGATGGAAGAGTTCTATTTTTTATTGAGCCAATAGTAACTCGATTTCAATAAAATAGAGCATCTACTATCAAAAAAAGTAAGTTAGGTCTTCTATTCTTACCAAGCTATATATCACTAATTCCTCCTGTAATTGATTATGAGTTAGGGGTATATATATATATATATATATATATATATATATATATATTTATATATATATATATATATGTATTTACAAGGGTAAATAAAACTATAAGGATGTTAAGCGCCTCTTCTCACAATAGGACGCCCAACTACATCACCTGCTAAAATAGTCTTAAGCGAAGGAGAAAAACAAATATCCGAAGAGAAAGCCGCTGTAACTGAATGTCCAAATTTAGAAAGCCAATTCGCTGTCATATTTGCTTCCCTGAAAACGTTGTTGATGAATAAACGAATACCTTGAGAATGCCATATATGTATGTACTCGATAAGATTCGATATTGTCCAAGGAACTTGGATCTTTCCTGATAGTACTTGAATCACTGTCTTGTTATCACCTTCAATGACTGTACACTTGAATTTGGCCTGAATTGCTAATCGTATTCCGTCACGTAATGCTCTCGCTTCTGCAACTAAAATAGATGTATCACCGTAGTAGCTTACTCCTGCCTTAACAAGTTTGTCCGTCTAATTCTGGATGATGAAGCCTCCTATTGCTGATGAGTTGATGAGGGATCCATCACAATTGAGTTCGACAAATCACGGTGATGGGGGATGCCACCTCACTAAATGAATTGAGGGGGTTAGGGAAAGACGAAGGTCCCATAAAATAATGATCAACCGACATACAAGTTCGGATTCTCCATTTTGCATTGGCTTTTTTTACTCGAACTAAGCATGCAACGGGATTGAAAATTTCATTATAGAAAACCGTTGCATTCCTAGATTTTCAAATACTCCATAAGATAAATCGAAGTTTTTGTTCCAATTTTTGGTTATGAGACGAGTGTATCTTGCTTAAAAAATGCGAAGGATCAGGGCTTCCTGAACGAGAAAAGATAAGTGGTAGCCAATACTATTTTGCTGGTAAGTCCCAAACTTTTTTAACAATTCGGCAATCTTCAAAGAGATGTTCTATAGACTCAATATCACCTAGACAGAGGAGAGAAGCTGGGTTGATATTTAGTCCCCTTTTAAGAAGAGTACCTCTTACAGGTAAGGAATTATGACAAAGCTGCCAAAGAAAGACTTTAATTTTTGGCAAGGTGTCAATATTCCAAATCCATTTATATAACCAAGTTGATGAATCATGCAATTGGATGCCATGGGCTGCCCATGTAGCTGATTTTGTTGAGAAGTTACCTGAGCTATTTAACCTCCAACAAAAGGAGTCACTAGATTTATGGATGGGTATGTGGATACCCTAAATCTTCTGTACAACAGGATGATTATTGAGGACTTGTCTTAATTTGGGAACATTCCATTCTGAATTTTCCTGAATAAACTCATAAACTTTGACTTCAGGGTGGACAATACTATCTTGAGCCACACCCAGGATCTCAACTAAATTCCTGTTTTCGACCCAGTTATCAAACCAAAAAGAGATTTTATTGCCTCTGCCAATTTTCCAAATAATGCCCTTTTGCAGGAGCCCTCTGCATTTCAGTAGACTTTTTCAAATTGGGGAATCCGTGTTTTCCGTTCACAACAAAAAAGGTTTGTAGTATGTACGTACTTGGCCCTCATAGATTGGACCCAAAGGCTATGTGTGTTAGTAAGTATTTTTCATACTAATTTACACTGAAAAGCCTTGTTAACTGCTTCTGTTTTGCGCAAACCCAACCCCACTATGCTTTTAGGCCTGCAAACCTCATCCTAAGCTATAAGTGAAAAAAATTTTTCTGTATTGGACTTTTTCCAAAAGAATTCTCTGTTACATTTATCTAAATATTCGCTAACATTATGTGATAACTCGAAACATTGCATTGTGTGTGCTGGGAGTGATTTTAAATGTGATTGTATGAGAATCGTTCTACTTGCTTTAGATAAACAGTTTGCTTTCTATCCTTCTAGTTTTGTAGTTGCTTTATTGTTAATTTCCGGAAAAGTTGAGTAAGAAGGTTGGCCCTGGAAAACAGGACATCTTAAATATTTACCCAACGACTCTCTATGTAGAATATTGAATATTGCAGTCACTAGTTGCTTTTGTATAGCTGTCGCATCACGCAAGAAAGTCAATGCAGATTTCTGATAATTGACTAACTGACCCGAATTAGAACAAAAGAAGTCAATGATGCGTTTAAGTTTACTACAACTTTCTAAATTAGTTTTGCAAAACAGTAGACAACCATAAGCAAAAAGTAGGCACGGAATTTTGACCGATGTTGGGCAAATCTTAACTCCCACTCTAGACTTTGGAGAATTAGCTTCTTTGAAAAGCATATGATTTAAGGCTTCCATAAATAGAATAAATAAATAAAGGGAAAGAGGATCTCCTTATTTAATCCCTCTTGTCGGGATGAAAAGGCCATTAGGTTCATCATTGACAATGATGGAGTACGAAACCGAAGAAATGTATTGTTTAATCCAAGAGTTCCAAGTGGGGTGAAAACCTAGTTCTTGAAGGCATTTTAATATAAAGTCCTATTCGATTCTATCGTATGTTTTCTCCATGTCTAATTTGATAGCTGTCCATGCAACCTTAGTTTTAAGATTCTTAAATTTATGTATAATTTCATGCGTTAACAAAATGTTATCATCAATGGATCTACTAGGTACAAAAGCACTTTGGAAGGATGATATTAGACGGTCAAGGAGGGGTCTCATCCTGTGAACAAGGATTTTCGAAATAATTTTATAAATTGTAGAATATAAATTAATGGGTCTATAATGACTAGTCTGTGTTGGACTATTCCTTTTTGAGATAAGACCAATGAAGTTATGATTAATCTCTTTGAGGATTTTTCCATTCATGAAGAATTCCAAAATACAGTTAAAAAGATCATTCTTGATACTTCGCCAATAGTGCTTAAAGAAACCAGCACCAAAACCATCTGTTCCGGGTGTCTTATTAGAATCAATGCTGAATAGGGCGTTTTTAACTTCTTCCAAATTTGAAAGTTTAATAAGCTCATTATTATCACGGTCTGAAATTAATTTCGATAATCCTAAGTTCGGCAACACTCTAGCCTTGTTATGCGTAGATTTGAATCTTCGCATATAGTCTGAAGTAAATTTATCTGCAATCATTTTGTGGTCTTCAATCCAAATGCCACAATCGTCTCGTAATTTCATGTCTAATTTCTTCTGCCTTTTAGAATTAACATTACTTTGAAAGAATTTAGAGTTTCTATTACTATTTATTAGCCATTCTTTCCGTGCTAACTTCCCCCAATATTTCTGGTTAAACAACATCATTTTTTCTCGTTGTTTCAACAACCGTTGCATCTAGGAGTGCAATCTATGATTGTTAGGATTAGCTATTAGTCTTTCCTCCACATATTCTATTTTGGCCGCATTCTTGGCAAGTTTATCATTGAAATTCTCAAGGTTTCTTTTTGACCAATCTTTGAGATCATGCTTTACGCATTTTAGTTTCCTCATAATTCTATACATGTTGGTTTTATTGTGGTTATGCAGCCAATTTCTAGAGACAATGATATCAACATCTAGATACTTTGTCCAGAAATTTTGGAAACGAAAGGGAAATGCCTTAGCTTTTGATAAATGAGTTTGAGTCGACATAATAATAGGTCCATGATCAGAACAAGAGAAGTTACCATGCTTTTCATAAACATTGGGGTACAAGGTACTCCGATCTTTTCTAATCATAATTCTATCCAGTCTTTCATAAATAAGTTGAGTGTGAATTCTTTTTTTCTAAGTAAATAAAAGGCTCAAGACTTAAACACATTCAGCATTAATAACAGATAAAAAGTTATTTAAACGTTGAAATCTACTAGAAGCAGGAGGTTGACCTCCTAATTTTTCATTAGGACACAACATTTCATTGAAATCTCCCATTAGGCACCAAGGTACATCGATAACGTTATTTAACTCAACTAAATAGTTCCAAAAGGCACTTTTATCTCTGGTTTGCGCCGATGTATAAATTTCTGAAATGACAGAATTTTGTGCATTATCTGGATCGTGGATTAACATATGAATAGCTTTAGTTTCTTTTAATAAGATTGAGGTATGGATATTACCGTTATTCCAAAGAACCACTATAACCCCAGAGTGATTAACTGGTAATACAAAATCAAAATGTTCAAATCCCAATAGGGGGAGAATTCTTCGTATATTTGATTCATTAACCATATTCTCTAGCAAAAAGAACACATCAGGCTTTTGCGTTCGGGTCAAGAACTTAACTTCTTGTATAATTTGCGTTTTTTTAACGCCTTGAACATTCCAACATACAACTTTCATAATAACACAATGAGGAAGAGATGTTTTTGACAATTTGCCTCTTGATCCAAAGAATCAAGCATTAACTTGGTCTTACGAAACAAACAAAAAAGGGGACTTATAATCGGGTCTGTCTCAAGCCGATGCTGCCTCCTCCCAGAACAGGGTTGGCAAGCATCCAGCAACATCAAACTGGCCAAAAGCCTTTCCAAACCCACAATGATAGAAAAAGAAGTTGTCCTGCAAAATAGCTGAGCAAACAAAGAATGCCATTCGAGTACAGTAACTGGACAAATGCACGCAAGACGGGGATCATCACAAATATGACTTGCACTATTGTGTACGGTTTCAGTGATAATGTCGTGGAACCATAATCGGTCATTCTGAAGCCTTAAAAGGCTGGGCCATGGGAAACTTTTACAAGATGTTTCCACATTCCCCCATGATAGATACTTAATAGAACCAAGCATAAATTTCCAATAATATAAATCATTACAGCCAAGATTGGTGCATTTATGAACAAAAAAATTACGACTACAGTGATTAAGAATCACCAAATTATTCTTAGGAACATAGTCAAAAGGATTCCAGATAAAAACCACTCGATAGCAACAATTCAAAAACATAAATGATCCAAACAAATTGTTCAGTGGACTGGCCTTGGGCCATAAGGAATAATCCTTATGTCCTCTCCCCATAAACAGACTCATAGAATACACTAAAAATAACTCCAGCTGACAAAACCCAATGATCCAAGAAAGACCACTAGCGGATTGCAACTTAAACCCAAAGTTGGACAGGGTCATGATACCCAACTTCATCGAAACAGTCACTACAATGAAGAGTGTAGTAAATCTGTAGCCATGAGAGATACAACTAAAAAAGCTAGGATACACTACATCCTCCATATACTGACAGAGTATTGTACATAAGTAATAAAACAAATGAGCATACTAATCTTTTCCAATGTACGACATCACATTAACCTTTCGATCAACGACTAGATCACTTGAAATTAAATGATCGGCAGACCATGTTTCCCACCAAAAAACAGAGTATGCTGTATGTGTGAGCATCAGAGGATCAATTGGACTTACTAAGCTGTTTGGGGATATATTACAAATATCAGTAGCCATCGTCCATTGAACAAAATCGATCGAAAAGACCATGTGCTGGGACATAGGCGATGCAGTGCCGAACCAGGAACAAGAAGAAACCAACTCCCTGTTACAAAACTCATGTAATAACATGAAAATGACAATAACAGTTTCAAGTTGAAATGGTCCTGGAGACCCTGCTCTGCTCCTGTCAGCAGTCAACCAAAAAATTCCCAAATGTTGCCTAAACGCATGGTACAAAATAAATCCAACCATAAATAAAAGCAACTGGTGGACATTCTCATCAGTATTAATTTGTAAATCGTACTTATTTCTTTTGATCCAGACGGATCGGACAGATATATGGCCTTGGGGTTGTTTCCGCTTTTTTTCTATTGATCCAAAGGATCAGTCGGTAACATGGTCTTGGGAATGAAGTTGACATATTCCATTCCACTCACCAGAGATAATGACCTTGGTAATGCAATGCTATTCCGAACCAAAATCCATAAGAGACATTGTGTCAAACACAGATTCAATGTCTCAAGCAACAACATAGATATGCTATTATCACTCTTGACTTGGTTTCTTGGTGGGCAGAATGTAAGTAAGGTGAACCACATAGAGTAAGTAAAAGGAGACAAACTGAATCTCATAGAAATCATATCACTTAAGAAGTGGTTCACGTTGAAAGTCATTATAGATAAAGAATTCCTAAATCTAGCAAAAGCAAATACTCCCACAGTGAAGGTGATTAGAAATGCAAAAGACCTCTTCCTAGAAATACCCTGAACATTAAAAAATAACCCTGACTATGCTTCCACAAGCATGAATCTTTTTCTTTAGCGTGCTCAGTCATAGCCAGAACACTCTTCGAAACCAAAGCTTGACAGGGCAAATCCATCCAATTCATTGTATAATTCTTCCATTGCTCAATACTACATATCACTATAGAACTCGGCGCTAGTAAACAAAAGCAGCGCAGGAGAGGGGGATAGAGAGCGCGGGAGCTTACCTGTTCGTGATGACGAATGACGTCATAAGCAACTCCATCGAAAAGGGTGCTGATTTCAGGCCACCAAGCAGGCCAAAAATCCATCCAAAACATGCATCCAACAGTCTTGGCACATCCCCAATTCTTCAAGAATCTACGGCCGACAAAACCAAAGGCCGAAAACAAGGCCAAATTCTGAAGATGAAGGTCACAGGTAGACAAAGAGCAAGCTGAACATATGCGAGGAGTCAGGGATAAGACTGCAGCAAGGGCAAAATCGATTGAAGGAGGCCATGGGAGGCTCAGATCTGGGGGCTTCTTCCTTTTCTTGGGTTGGGACATTCGGGTTTGGGCTGAAGAACACTCAGAGAACTGGGTTCTCTCTATCTCTCTCTAGAGGGTCTAATTCTCTCTCTTTCACGTAGCCTAGTTAGCTGGCACCTTCATTTTCTCTGAGTTAGGGATATATATATATATATATAGAGAGAGAGAGCAGATAACAGCTAAGAATATACTAGCTTCTTCGCTTCCTAATCCCTCCCAAAGAGCAGCTCCAAACGTTCAATTGTTTGACCAGCATAGTAGTGTGCAGTCACTTGTCCTTTCTCTTATTTTTCTTGGGTGGCCGTAATACTACACCCTATAATATGGCATACATTTCATTTGTATCCTAAAATGCAAAGACATTTAAGTGATCTCCTTTCTAAATAGATTCGATTCTTTCTTATGTTTATATATAACTCCTTATTCAAATTTATTAAGCATTAGGGTAACAAAAAGTATCTCTTGGTCATAGGAGCACAACTATAAAGGAATGTACATATAGCTCCCCCAATCTTCTATTTTCTGGGCTAGTTTGTATTTCAGTTTTTAATAATTAAAAAGGGCACATATTTTTTTTTTAAAACTTATATGATATAAATTAAGATGGCCTTCCGACATAGCCATCATATTATGGTATTTAGACGAAGCCTATACAATGATAATAAATATAAAATAAATATGACATTTGCGTATTATACTTCTACACTTGTTTGAAATTTTCTTTCATTTGTTTTTTTAAGAAGAGAATAATTCCTTTTTCTTTGAGTTTATAGTGATCACATTGAGGTATTTATGTGGAAAGGTAGTTGACCTTCCAAAATATAGGTCATAGTGACAATTAAAAAAGAATAATATCAAACTTCTTAAAATCTTAACGACTATACAGTCTATGAGAGGAGCACTATGTGTGGGGAAAAAATGCAATTTCCTTCATTATCAGATCTTTTAGAAGCTATCTTTTACAACGGTAGTGTTAATCAAATTGACACATACCTATTTAAATTGTCTAAAAGAAAAAAATTTGATTATCAAAAGTATTGCTATTTGCTTCGCTCTTGAGTGAAAAATTATCTATCTATAATATAATCTCAATATATTTTTCTTAAACAGACTCTTACACCAAATTGGATTTCATCAAAATCAATCTCTCTCATTCATTCCCTCCTAGAGCTTTTTATTTAAATTTCAAAGTCATATTTTTTTTTTTTTTACTTCTAATTTCTTAATTAAAGCAATCATCTCCCTCCCTCCTTAATAGTCTCCTCCTTTTTTGAGCAATGAACTCACAATGAGCTCATTCTTTTCACTATACCATCAACAATTTCAAAGTATGTTTTTTCCCCTCATCTAAGTGATTATGGTGAAGGTAATTTTCATGTGTTTATTGGTTTCAATATTAGTTTTTGTATGTAATCAAATGTATAGAGTTAATGCGGATGTGGCTCTAATTAGATGTTAGATAGCAATTGTAAAAATTTTCATCAATTGTATTAGCTTGCAACCATAATTTTCAAACTGTAGACAATCCTTACCAAAAAAAAGTAAAAAATAAAAAATTGCCATAATAGTCCGGGAATTAATCCCTCTTTTTTCCATTTAACGCTATCCAAATTTTTAGTTGTAAGAAATAAATTCAGAATTTATAGCTAATTTAGTAATTATAACATTGAACGTCAGAGTAATTGATAAATAGATATTTTCCCACCTCATCTCAATATTTATGATAATACAGTAATACACACAAACACACATACATACACACACAAACATACATATATATTTGAGGAAAAGGGTATTTATCATATATTTGAGATTTGAGGGGGCGAAAAAAGTTTAAAATGTAAAGAAAAAATCAGTTAATGAAATAACAATACTACTAAAAATTTTGTACGATCTAACACTAAAACATTCAGTGTAGTACGCAGGTACAAAAAACCAGTAAAGACAACTAAAATGTTCTACGTACTTAATTGGCTACCTGAATGCAATTATTCAGAGACTAATCCTCGTCTCATCCCTACTGTCTTGAATTTCAAAAAAAGAGAAAGAAAAAGAAAAGTAATTCAGAAATTCCGCATTTCTTTACACCTCTTCCGCAAAAAGACTCACAAGATTACCAAAAAGAATCACCAGACGAATCCAAGAATGATGGCTAACTCTGCTTTGAAACCCTTGCAGCATCATCATCATCATCATGATCAGCATCAGCAGCAGCATCAGCAGCAGCAGCGTCATCATCAAGATTACGATCATCAAGATCACCATGATCCGACCGTACAATCCACATCATCAGTCGGCCATCGGTTCCGGTACAGCGTAGGATTGTTTCCTTCTCGTTACGAGCCATGTCGATTGTAAGCCGTCCGTCAGTTTGAATGAGTTTCTTGAGATGGAATATTGGCCGTCCATTTTCAGTGAGGGTAGTTAGAAGTGGCGGGAAAAACTTCAACCCTGTTTTCTGTTTCCTCTCTCTCTCCACTTTCTCTGGGGGCCCAAAATCAGCGCCGTCGATCTTCTCCATGACGCTTTCGGACCCTAGGATTTCTGTGCAGGAGTCCCAGTGGTGATCAGAAGAATCTTCACTCTGCACTTCAATGGCGTTCATCTTCGAAGAGAGAGAGAGAGCAATTGATGACCTGAGGGAGAAGAGCTAATTAATTCGTTTGGGAATGAGGGAGATTTTTTGTTTTCATTAATATGAATTTGGATTTGTGTTTCGATGATTGGGAGTTTTTTTGGGGGGGGGGGGTGTGAAGGAGGTTAATTTTTGGTATTAATCAATTAATAAATAATAAAATAAAATTGAATTTCAGAGAGAGAGAGAGAAAGAGAGAGCGCTACAGTCTGTCAATGGGTTTTTTTTTGGGCCTATGATCATGAGTTTGTTTCCTTATTAGGGTGAAGAGATTTGTTTCCTTTTTCTTCCGCACTAGTTTTTATTTTCTTTTTCATCTTTGTTTTCTTTTCCCTCTCTCATAGGAAATTTGTGTTTGGTGATTTTAACCTATGATTATGGGTTATCTACGTACTAAGATTTTAATTATTAATACTATTATTATCTGACATGTTTTAGAATTTTTTTTCAACTTGTTGAAATTATTTTATAAATTTTTTTTTAGTAGGCATCTAATTAGAATTGGTCTCTCTATTAGTGAAAATGTTTATAAGAGTTACACATTTAAATTTCTTGAAACCTTGTAATAATGAGACCTAAATCTTATTGTTAAATTTATCACATTATTTAATAATTCTCATGAAATTTAAAATGTTGTACTTTTCTAAGTTCCCTTTTTTTTAAAAAAAAACTTGCAATCAAATCCAAAAATACTTGTAAAAAGTAGAAACTAAAACACTTCACATCAATAAAGAAAGTTAAATTTGTCATTTCTTAAAAGGTTATAATCATATTCAGTTATTCATGACAATATACTAGGGACAATTATTACATCATACTCTACAAGTTATATATATATATATATATATATATATATATATATATATATATATATATTACGTAATTTGTGAGACTGTATATACCCAAAAATATAATGTAGGTTGCAAGCAATGCAAAATATATATTATTAAAAAAGGTCCCAAAATATCTTGCAAAGTCTAGAAATTAGCAGAATTCAAAGATGGACGAGATATTTTCTACTCCCACAATCTTCTACCAGCCATTACCCCGCCCATATTTAACGCTTAAGCGCATACTTAACTTCTCTGCTCTCTCCTCCCTCTCGCTCTCCCCCTCGATCGCCTATATAATCGTAGTCTCATCCCTGCGTTCTTCATCGTGCAGTCTTTCTCTCTCTTCAATCTATCCAATCTAGGGGTTTTCCTCTGTTCTAATCCAAGCTAATCAACAATGGCGGCCCCTGATGTCGAGTACAGATGCTTCGTTGGCGGCCTTGCTTGGGCCACCGATGACATGTCCTTGGAGAGAGCTTTCTCTCAGTGGGGTGAAGTCACTGAATCCAAGGTCCGTTTGGCTCTGATTTCGAGTTCGGATTGGAATTCAGAATTTCGGATATTTTTTCTTATCTTCTTTACAAAATGATGATGATTGCTGCTTGATCTCTCTGTCTCTGCTAACTGTTCTCTGTTGTTACTTGTGATCTGTTCTTTTTGTGATGATTCCGTAAACGGTATGTTCATCAAATGACGATGATTTTGATACCTCCGTCAAATTTTGTGGATTGGATTCGATTAGATTTGACATTGAAATTTTGCGTTTCAGATCATCAACGATCGCGAAACTGGGAGATCGAGGGGATTTGGATTCGTGACTTTCCAATCTGAGCAAGAAATGAGAGATGCGATCCAAGGAATGAACGGTCAGACACTCGATGGCCGTCAAATCACTGTCAACGAAGCTCAATCTCGTGGATCCGGTGGTGGTGGTGGTTACCGCGGTGGAAATGGTGGAGGCTACGGTGGCGGAAACCGCGGATACGGTGGACGCCTTGAAGGTGGCGGTTATGGAAGTGGGCGTTACTCACGCCGCGACTATGACGGCAATTGGAGGAATTAAGTGACTTCCCTGCTGCAGGCCTCAGCCTTGAGGTCCAGTCAGGTTGGGTCGGGTTGTGTCGAGTCGGGTCTATGTTTCTACATCGCGGTATTTGGTTGCTGCTTTATGTTGTCGGGTTACTATAATTTTTGTTCTATGTGGTTCCCTTAGAATGATGGAACTAGTAGTCTAACCGCGGAAACTTTTTAGTTTTTAAATTTTTAATGGTTTTAGAAGGTAACTATAATAGTTACTGATGTCAAATGTAATCGTTTATCGGATTAAAAATGTAATCGATTATATTAACAGTATATTATGATTAACTTGATGGATAAGGCTTTCTAATATTGTATTATCTCTGTTTGCGTGTTATTGTAAACACACATGAAAATTCATCCAATTTGCTACTAATAAAATTATTGACATCATTAGTTCATATCTTTTCAGTTTAACCGCTCTACGTTTAATTTCTGCACGATAAAAATATTATTAATATAATTTGAATAAGGGTTTCATACTAAGGATGTAGTGAAATTGTTATTAAAGAGGCCTCAAACTCATTGACAACCATTTTAATAAACGTCATTTGAGGCTAAATGTAATGAACAATGTTAGCCCTGGAGACAAGCTCATGGAGCTTATTTGATATTACCGCTAAATCCAACTAACTGTTGCCCCTGAAGATGCCATTTAGAAATGGTTTCATAGTAAAAATATCTCTTATGTAGAATGTATTTTCTCGAAATTGTTAACTGTTAATTGTTACCACCAAAGACGTAATTTTTTCGGAATGTAAATTGTGTTTTTACATTAGAACTTGTATTTGTTTATGTCGAATGTATCTTATGAATGTCGGCCCCGCAAAAGCGAGACCCGCACTGAGAGGTGCTGTTGTTGTTGTATCTTATGAATGCCATATGGCTTATTGATTAATGAAGTATTCCCTTTCTCTTGCCAAAAAACAAAAAAAAAAATCTCTATATATGAGGATGATGGTGGGGTTTATTGGCTTGGGTGATTAAAAATTAATAAAATTTCTTTTGGGTCATAGCCTCTTTTTCTAAAAAACACAAGACAAAAATCAAATTTGGGATGAAAGGGGAAGAGAGGGAGAGAGAGATTCATAAGCCCATTAGTAATTGGGCTTTAAAGGCCAGGTACCCTCCCAAGCCTACGGTCAGTCCTTCTGGCGTGGGCCTTCTACCAAAATCAAAGTAGAGACTGGATACCCACAGCATCCCTTGGAGGATGAAGTAAATGAGTATTTATTACTTTTGAATGCAAACCATTTAGAAGATCTATTTTAAGGACCAAATATATATATATATATATATATATATATATATATATATATATATATATATATATATATATATATATATATATATATATATATATATATGTATGTGTATTTTGTTTGGGTTTTGGGTGAGTTGCAAAGGCTATGTGTTGGTGGGGGGATTATCATGCCATCAAGTTTTTGTAAGACCAAGTAACCTTAACGTACTCTTTCATTTTAAAGTAAAAGAGTAGCTATTGATTTATTAAGAGAGTATATAGAAAAATTTGATATGTGAACTCGAGTAACGTAAAATATAAAATACATTTTTTAGGAATAAAAATAATATAAAATTGTGTATTGTTTTAAAGATGGAATAGGAAATTTACAAACTCTTTTAGTTAACAGTTAACACTCATATCGAGTTTGTAAACGTTATTTTAAATATATGATTCAAATGCGTTTTGTTCCTTTTTTTCTGATTATTTAAATCTAAACTTATTACGTGAATCATCACATTAATTTAAAATAGGTCTCTCTAATATTAATTTAAAATAGTTCTCTCCAATAAGCTATCCTTTTATTTTTATAAAGATGATTCATAAAAAGGATAGATAAATTTTTTTCCCAAAAAAAAACATTTACAACGACTCCCAGATATTACTAGAGAGTGCACACTAGTTCGCGTACCATGTTTAAAAAGTCAAAACAAAAAATTTGACCCAAAATATCTTCCGAAAGGTATAAATTCCTAGAGGCTAGGCGAAGCAGATATTTTCGACTCCCACAATCTTCTCTCAGCCATAATTATTCCTCATTTAGCGCTCAAGCGCATAGTTTCCCCAAACTCAGAATTCGCTCGCCCTATATAAGCATCGTCTCATCCCCTCTTTTTTCGCCAACCTGTTTTTTCTATCTCTTCTATCACTCCAATCTAGGGTTTTTCTCTGTCTTAATCGAACCTAATCAACAATGGCGGCTGCTGATGTCGAGTACAGATGCTTCGTCGGCGGCCTTGCTTGGGCCACCGACGACATGTCCTTGGAGAGAGCTTTCTCTCAGTGGGGAGAAGTCACTGAATCTAAGGTCCGTTTGGCGCTGATTTCGGATTCGAATTCAGAATTTCGGATTTTCTCTGATCTTCTTTACAAAATGATGATGATTGTTACTTGATCTCTCTGTCTCTGTTCAATGTTCTCTCTTGTTACTTGTGATCTGTTCTTTGTTTGATGATTCTGGAATCGGTAGGTTCATCAAATTAGGCGATCATCTTTTAATTTTCGGTTAATTTTCGATACCTCCGTCAATTGTTGTCGATTCGATTTGATATGACAACGAAAATTTGGATTTCAGATCATCAACGATCGCGAAACAGGAAGATCAAGAGGATTCGGATTTGTGACATTCGCAACAGAGCGAGCAATGAGAGATGCAATCGAAGGAATGAACGGTCAGACACTCGACGGCCGTCAGATTACCGTCAACGAGGCTCAATCTCGTGGATCTGGGGGTGGCGGTGGTGGTTACCGGGGCGGAAATGGCGGAGGTTACGGTGGCGGAAACCGTGGCTACAACGGCGGAAACCGCGGCTACGGTGGCGGCGGCTATGGGGGACGCCGCGACGGTGGTTACGGCGGTGACCGCTACTCTCGCGGCAACTCCGACGGAAACTGGAGGAACTAGAAATAGAATAATAAGGTTACGGTGAAATGTGGTTTATGATGTCGTCAAGTTGCGGTCGTGGTGGTGGTGGTGGTCGTCATCATCGGGTGTGTCTACACGCCCGGGTCGTCGGTTCGGGTCGGGTCTACGTTGCTTGTGTGTTTTGGGTTTCTTGAATTACTGTTTCGGATGTTACTGTTGATTGTATTACAAACTATAATTTAAGCCTTCGAAATGAGTAATTAAAAGAAATTGGATGTTTAGTATTAACTTATCTTTTATTACTGAAGATATGTATGGGTCTGATTGAATAGAAAATTCTCTCTCTCTTTTTTTTTTTTGGGTCGAGATCTTTTGTCTTGAGTCTTGTCAAATAGAATAGTAAGTTAACAAATATATTAGTTGGTCCAATCAAAAAAGTAAATTCAGAATAAAATTTCTACCCTAATTTTCATCCTCATTAGTGTCATACTATATAATCAAGCCCATATATTTCAATAATTAGTTTTGGTCAATGCCTTGCAAAAAATATTGGTGAATGGAGGAAAGTAGGAAATTTGTGGTAATAAAGTTCCAACTGTGGTAACTCCCTTCTCAATCAACCAAGAACTTCTCCAACACCAGCCTCACGAGGAAAAAGGAAGATGGAGAAAAGCGGATGAGACGAGCACTTTGCTTTAATGGCCGCCTCGTGGCCCGTGTCTTATGAGGAGCCTCATGGCCTGTGGCCAACTTGCGAGCTTCTTTTTGTCTTTTTAAATATTTTTAGTTAATTTTTCTTTTTTTATTCTAAAAATAAAATTGTGTTTTATGGGTTGTATTTATGAGTATTATTTTATTTGATGAGTCAAAATGGTGAGTTTTGCATTGGAGAAAGGAAGAATTGTAAACTAATGTGGCAAAAGTAGGCCCCAACTGATAAGCTAAAAAATTGGCTTATTATTTAGAATGCTCTAAGTTGTGTGGGTATCAATTCTACATATTTACTCCTCTATCTACCCCCAAAAATGTCCACTTTCATTTAATCAAGTATTTAAAAAAAAATTAATCAAGCACTTCTTTTAAAGACAAAACATGAGTATTTAAAAAAAAATTAATCAAGCACTTCTTTTAAAGACAAAACATGATGGGCGTCCTTGATCTTTGAATTCAACAATGTCATTTTAAATTTTCTTCCTTTTTATAATTATCTTCTTAAATTCAAAATAAAGGGTAGTTTCGAAAGTAAATTTGATACTTCCATTTTTTAAAAATAAACATCATTTTTTCGGACATCTAAGAATAATTGACATTCTTTTTGAAATGGAGAGACTAGCAGTTTAGAATCAAAAGAACTTAAATTTAAATTTTATAAATAAAAAAATATAATGAGAGACTTATATTAACAAAGACTCAACTTCGATTACATAGAATATCAAAATTATTAATCTTAGGTTTAAATTGTAAATCTGGACCAGGTTGATCCACCTATGCTTTAATTTTTCCTTCTCTCACGCTCTCTCTCGTGCTCCAGTGTAAGTCTTCGTGGAATTCCCTCTGTCGACAAACAATAGCATAAAAATGCAAGCATGATGCTGTTTATTGGGTTTTGAAGGCTTATATAGCCCTGTAGAGCAGTACAGTATTTCCAGAATTTTCCCCTTCACGAAATAAAATGAGCAGTGTGCTATTTGGCTACTTCTCAATTGAAAAATGAACCCCCCCTTTTTTTTTTTTTTTTAAAAAAAAAGAATCCAGAAAAGAAGTGTGAGCAAGTTTCATTCTTTGTTGTGGATGGCCTCATATCAATGTGCAAACATCAACAGAAGATTAATAACATTTTTTAATTTTCTTAGTAAATCTAATGCTGTAATTTAAACTTGATTTAGCTTTGATCATTTGAGTTGAGGCGTTTAGAATTTATCATTTGAGACTAATTAGCTTAAGTATTTTACATGAAAAGATTATTTTGACAAAAATTCGATGACATGTTTATTGTTATTATTTCTTAATCTCTCTTGACCAAGGTATTGACATTAATACTTATGGATGCACATTTTGAATTAGAATGGGCATGTTGACCTCTTCGATTTCATAAGAGTAATTGTTCACATATACTTATTGTCGAAAGCTACTAAAAATTGCTAGAACTTAATGAAAATTGTTGAATGTAATTGTCAATGGAAAATATAGCTAAGTACTTTCAAATACTCAATAATACTTAAAGTTACTTAAAGTAGTTGAACAATGTTAAAAGTTGCTGAATATTAAAAATAAATATCTATAATAAGTCAAAAAAAACATAATTAATGTCCTAAACATTCGTTATTATAAGAAAAAGTCCCAAAATTTTGTACAAAGATTATTAAATTCTAAAACAGACTCAGAGATTGATGGCTATTCATCAAGTTTAGAAAGTTGAAAAATGAGGAACATTCTGTGACATTTTTCAATGTGCCATGAAGCATTGGATCCTCAAATGGATTACCAGACAATGGCTTGTCATAGTGGGAGGCCAATGTGATGCATAAATATGACCACCAGATGGATTAGCAGGTGAGGAATTGTAATCATGAGAAACTAATGTCATCCATATATATATATATATATATATATATATATATATATATATATATATATATATATATATATATATATATATATATATATATATATATATATACATATATACACACAGGCATTTATTTCAAGAGCTTGGTAAGCCCAAAGTGATAATTGACTTTTATTTTGATTTTAGATTCAAAAATTTTATTTGTAATAATTGACTTTTATAATTTGAAACTGATGACGATTCGATTGTGAAATTTACTCAACTTTGACATTCACAAAAGAAATTAAAGGGCATAATTGTATATTTAACAATTTTATAAAAATTGCATAACTTTGTAAGTTGTATCTATCTACCAAATACTAATGCAGTAGACCTAGGCTCTGTTCGGTAAAATTAACTGTTTAGGCAGCGGATAACTTTTTAGATAGCGGACAGTCTTTTTAATTTAACTGTTAGCGGATAGCTGTTTAGATTAGTAGTTGAAACTAATGTGTTTGGTAAATTTAGTCGTTATGCTAGCTGATTTATGTAAATTGATATAAAAAGATATAGATAATTTCCAAAAATAAAATTTTTAAAAGATATTTTTTGGCTAAAAAATATGGAACGCTAATTTTAGATGTCAAACGTTAATACTATTAGCTTTTCAAAAACGCTAAATGTAACTTAAAATGCTAGTCAAAATACTAATTTATCGAGCTGTAAAAATTAACTAATTAATATATTAACCTGATTAAAATACTAAATATTAATCCAAATATTATTGCCCAAATAGGGCCCTAAAGTGATTTAATCTGCCTACCCTTTGCCGTTTTTCTTCCCTTTGTTTGGTCGGTATTAATAGATCCTAAAAAACAAAAAAAAGAGGGAAAAAGGTGATGGTGATGTATGTGTCCAAAGAAACCTTTCCCGCCGTCCCCCCTCTCTCAGTCAAAAATCGCCGCAGTTTTCTTTGATCGCTAATCGCATGATTGTAGAAACCAAGCAATGAGGTAAGATTTGCAAAAACCCTAGCTTCAAATTCCTCATCCTTGATCCTTCTTTCTGATTTAGTAGTTCCTTCAAAAGCGTTGCAATTGATTGAAATTCGAGCAGTTCAATTTCATGGAATGCGAAATTACAACACAAATAAGGTTACGTCTAATTTAATCTCTACTTATTAATTGATTCCTGACACATAGAAACGGGATTGCAGATTAGGTGTTCGATAAATTGCTACAAAGAACTGATTACACATTATCAAATTCTCGATTACTAGGGGAAGAGCTAGGAATCAGTAGCTTTAGTTTGCTAGCACTATTGCACTAGGGTCGCTACATTGGATTGTTTATTCGAATAGCAAGATCTTCAACGAAGCTTTAGATTCTTCATCCTGCATAAAATAACAAAGATTTGATCAGCAACTTGATTATGTCATGTACTGTGGAATCTAATGCAAATAGGTTTTGTTTATTGCCAATTGTTGTTGGTATCTCAATTTATCAGTTTAGTTGACGCGAGTTGCTACATTGTGGGTTTTGTGTATTAGTCTAAATATTCGACCCGAAGTGAATGGTGCATAATTTTTGTTGTGGAAGATGCCCTCCATTATCCACGTCAAAGGCTAGAATGCTAGATCCTGACGGTTGTGGAGTTTGCAATAAAATCAGATACCGAAGGTTGTGGAATTATTTTTTAGGCTTGCCCTAATATTTTAACAAAGAAGGGATTATGCATACGTTATGAACAGTGATCGTTTTGTTGGCTTTATCGTTAATGTATCATCGTAGGTTTTCCAACAGTTATGACTACTTCTATTTGGTTGAGACGGTCACTTTTGGGCTTTTGTTTTGGGTTATGGTCATAGTGACTAAAACAAAATGTGTTGCCAAAATATCTTCTGCCTTCTTTGCTATGAAGTAGTAGGCAGTCGATTGCTTTTAATCATGGGATCCGGCAGAAGAAACCTCTCCACCCTTCAATGTTATTTTACATTGCCTACTCAAGACTATGAGGTATTATTTTAGCATGGTGTTGAATGTTGACATGTCCCTGTCACCTAATTATGCAGCCCTAGGACAAAGATTCTGAGCGGGCAGTGGGTCTGGATTTTGGGTTGTTAGGTGGAATTTGGTGATTAGGCAATTTAGTTTGGCAACCAAAAGAAGACTTCCATGAATCCCCATTTGAAGTTCAGTAATTCAAATTTTGGTCAATACTCTATTGTTGTGATAATGACAGTTACTTTTTAATGGCCGTATCTCTGTGCTATTTCCTATAATGTCTGCTCTTTTTGTTACTAAATATGGAAAGTAATAAGAACCTGAAACCACAGAGAAGTTAATGACGTTCATTTGCATAAGGTAATTAATATGGTGAGACGTAGGACTGTAATATACCTTTGTTCTTCATCTCTCAAGTTTGCCTTGTCACCCCTTCCAAGTGTAATTTGGAAAGGGAACTTGGCCTGACTCAATTCTCTGTAAGTCCTCCACGAGGTCTTCATAGTGTCTTTTACATTCTTCAGCAGTTTTTCCTCCAACTGCTTTGGCAATATTGTGCCAGCGATCAGGAGTATCCTTGTCATATATGGCCAGAGCCCTTTCAAAGGCCTTGTTTTGCTCTGGTGTCCAAGAACCCGAGGTGCGAGAGGTCATTGAGCCGGATGCCATTGTTTCGGTTGGAAAAGTAAGAATAATATGATATAGGCCTTTTGGAGGTTATTATTTAAAGAAGAGAGAACAGAATGAAAAATAGAGAGCAAGAAGTGATAACAAGGGAGAAGATGGTATGAGCAAAGAGATGACAATGCCTGCTCTTTATAATGGTGGAGGAGAAAGTGGGGTAACATAGGGCATTAGGTGGGCCTGGAAAGATTCACACTCATTCAACTCTTGGCACTGAGAATTCCACGAGTAAACCACGAGCTATTGAGCCAGTTAATTATGTACACTGGTAATTGTTAAAGAAGTCATTGTATAGAAAATCTTCCTGTGCTCCCTGCTCCCTATTGCAGGTGATCTTTTTTTAAGTACGGAGCATTATTCCAAGTTCTCTTGCTGTCCAGCTTACTCCGTACAGTGATCTCATTTGAAAACCTTCCCTCTCAAAGATACAGTCAACAAGCTTTACTTACTCCTTGAGCAGCTGGGATTGGGACCCTTTCTTGACATTCTGAGAAACAAGGACTATGGTTGGTTACCTGTCAGTTTTACTCGTTCATTTGGCCTAATTTATTGAAATTAGGCATGATTCTGAGTTTTGTTGGAAATATTTGATTGGATATTTCTGCTTTCTTAAATTTCGATAAAATTTGACGTGGAACATGTCTGACTCCTGCTGCATAAGGGGCTTTGTCTGGTGACGTAACCACAAAAAGTAAACCATATTTAACAAATCGTCTAACTAATGTGTTTAGCGTGACCACGTTTTCATGAAAGCTGAACAGTAATACACTAACTTTTTGGTGGTGTGTTCTTTCAAAGTTGCAAGTTTTGACATCTTCAAAATCCAATCATGTTCATTTGTGGCAGCCAACGGGATTGCAAATCGCTATAGTCAACTGTTGCGGTGTGTTGTTTGGTATGATAATTTTCTCTGTATCATGCATTTCTAGATGTTCCTTGCCCTTCATATCAAGGTAGCAACCCCCCCCCCAACCAAGACAGCCCAAATAAAAATTTTGAAAAAGGAAAATAAAAAAAGAGGACTTAGCTTTGCTAACATAGTGATTTTCTATACTAGACCAAGTTTTCTGATTGATATACCCATGCATAAGACTAAGGCTTCAAGGGAATGTTTGTGTGGGCCAGTAACTGAGCACTTTATCATTTAGTTGAAACAACTTGAATACACACAGAGAATTACAAATTTCATGTTATCCTTTGATGATAAATGTGCTTTGTCGTTAACTGTTGCCATATAGTGAAGTAATTGAGCCAGTTGTGTTTTCGAACTTCTTATCTCAATATATCTTAGAGCGAGTTCTGGTCTAGAACTCATTATAGTCCCTTTTTGTCATTCCTTTTCGCTGATTGAAAGCTATTTGGAGAATAGCTTCTTTTGGTTGAGCATAAAGTTCAATGTGGCATTGCCGATCACCTAACTTTTACTTCTGACTTGGTAATGGTGATGAGACTCTATGATCATAATTCATATCCAGCGGCTATGGGGAAAATCACGGGCTACCAGAAATATGGTCACCTAATGGAATCTCCCTCAGGACTCTATGGAGCTTTCTTTCTGGCTTACCTGCATTATTTAACTCTTCGGCTTTTCTCAAGTAGAAACAAACATTGTGCTAAATGAAGCCTTATTAAGGTAGATAATGACAGAGAATAATCATCTTCCACCTTCAAGAGTTTTTGCTGATGCTTCAGTGTGTATTTAGCTAAACATAGAGATTTCCCAGAATTAAGATTGGCCACTAGGAATTTCAGCAAAATCTCAGAGGTGCATTATGCGAGGATTAACCCTTTCACTGAGTCTATATTCTCTCAAACAGTTATTGATTTTTTTCCCTAGTGAGTGCCAGCATCTCCATAATGACGTCTGTTCATCTTAACTTTTGCTAGGTTTTGTATAGTGTATATCTTGTTGCATACTAGCTTTGAGTTGAAGGGACTTATTGGACAGTGGTAATTCAAAAGTGAATAATCAACAATGAGATCAAGATTGCCGACTCATACTATGATCTCAGGGCGCCTTCCTTTATCATCAAATGTTTCAGCCCAAAGAAGGGACCATGTCAGGGAGAGTCAAAATATCTGTATAAGAGGTGATAATGGAAAGAGTACCTGATAAGAGAAGGTTGGTGGTGATAGAGTTTGATGTCAGCCTGCAAGTTGCTTAAATGAGTACCTATGGGGTTCTTCTTGGAATAATCCAACTAGACTTAACAATAGACTTTTTGATTATAAGTAGAATCAGGATATGTACCTCTAGGTTGCAAGTTGATTCATACGACATTGTTGTGGTCTCTTCCTTTGGAGTTTCGAATATAGATTCTTTCTGCTTGTGGTGTTTATGCCTTGAATTAGTCAAGTTGGGCAAGTTCATGCTTAGTCTTCATCGAGTCTTGACCTCTAGATTGACAGCTCAATGAATTGCATGATAAAAATTTGGCAGTACTTCTGCTGGAAAACAGAGGTTATGTGACAGTTAAGCCTCTATTCTTTGGTCTCACCACACTTTGGTTACATCAGCACGAGAAGTTTAAGGATCTTGCAGATTCTAGATATCATTGGCAAGTGGAGTCTGTCAGTTGCAGCAAGTTGTAATACCTCTGACCTACGTTGGTGGGAGTCTGGAGGTTATCATGTGTTTGAAACTCGACAGTTCCTTGCGGCAATTTTCTAGGAATCTGGATAAAAATGAGCTAGTGCAGCATCAAGATGCACCTTGGGTGAAAGGTTAGAAGGAACCCTTATCATCCAGTCTATCTTATGTGGAAAGCAATTTATGTCGATTCTTCCCCACCACCTCCGCCTATCCGCTTGTCAATCTGGGAATATGTACTAAGGACAAGGAAGAGTTTGGGGTGCATGAATGCGAGCGTGTCGAACTGTTCGACTCTGCCATCTTTAAGGAATTTCATAGTTTTTATAACAATCTGAAGTTCACAAGCCTCCATTTGGTGTACATGAAAAACAAGAGTGTGGGTAACGTAGTTGAGAATTGAACTCTTGTTTGCGGCCCTAGTCAATGCCAATTAGTGTTGGCTTACTGTCAAATGCTGTTAAAATTGGCTGGTTAAGCAGGACTAGACTACATCGACCTTATAGATTTTTCTGAATGACCTAAACTTCAGAGGAGTTCTCCACTGTGGTATGTCCTTTCATTGGCAAAGGGAAGAAATGCAGATATATTCAGATGATGTTCACGTTGTTTTTTTTGGGGGGGGGGGGGGATGGAAAATTCAGATGCTATATCTTGACTGATGGAATTTAGTTGAGTATGTATACTGTAGAATTTGTCAATTATGGAGCATCAACATTCTTAAGAAAATAGAGGATAAAGAAATCTATAGGTTGCGTTTCATCGATAAATATAATATTTAGGTTCAATTCGACATATGTGACGAGATACGGAGTGTAGGGGGTTAAGTCTGATAAATTTGTTTGTGTCTCTTTGCAGGTGATCAATTAACCGAATATGACCATGCCTGTGGGATGTTAGCTTCCAGTATGCATGAAAATTTTCAGAAATCGAACCAAAGGTAGTTAGTTTTACTTACATGATGAGCTTAGCTCTTTTCACAATTTATTACTGGAGTATTTGAATGTCTCAAAAACTACAATAAGAAGAAACGCAATGTGGAATTTGTAATAACATGGTTCAGGAAGATGAAGACGCATGGAGCCTTATCTATGATAGATAGCGCAAAATCTTGAAACAAATAGGATTTCTAATCAATAAGAAGCTTAAAATTTTGTTTTCGTCTTTATTCTTTAGGACAGTTTGGGAAGATGAAGATATATGGACCCTTCTCCAAAGTGAATGGAGTGGAAGTCTGCAAACAATATAGTGTTTCTAATCCATGATATGGTAACTCCCAGATTGGGCCCCGTTTCTCTGGGATATGCGGAGATCCAAATGTAGGCGGTCTTATCCCTACAAACATTACTACAAGCTGAGACACCAATTCGAAGAGGTAATTTTGTTTTCATCTTATTATTGTTTTTCAAGCTGCCTTAGAGTGGCTGTGTCTGAATTAGCATTGGAATACAAACACAGTCCCAGACTATTTGTGATTCTAAAGGTTCGTCTAGGACAATTGTGATTGTGAGAGGCCGTAGGGAATGGATTCTATCACACTTGTTCTCTTATTGTTATGTTTGTGTGGTCACTCTCACAAAAGGGCTTGCAAACTGCAGAGGCATTCATACTTGTGTCTTGTACTGTCCTGTTTCATTCTCCTAGTGTAATGCTAGGAAAGCAGCCTTGTGAGAGAAAAAACAGGGTTTTTTTCACCTTTTAAGCCTGCCTTTATTTCCTTCTCTCTCTTTGACTCTTTTTGCCAATTGCAACGAATATTCTTCTCCAAGGCACAACCCGTGATTGCTTGCAGGACCATATCTTCTCTAAATAGCTTACGTCATTAAGTTGATCGCATCACATGCTTATGCCTTAATTGGTTTATTATTTTCTCTGTCACTCCTTGACAACAAAGTAACAAAAGAAAGTATAGTTTATCTCTCCCGTCCATCCATCCATCCATATTACAAGAGTTTTGCTTGAGGCACAAGGATTCCAATGGTGCAACCTTATCATTTACTAGAAAACTACATAGTGGATTAGTGGTTGTTTCTATTAGGTCTTTAATTTTAAAACGTTGATTGCTCTATGTTATATAGAAAATTAATAGATAACATTTTAGAGAGGAATTTGTTTTAGAACACTGTAATCTAAGGGCGTTTTCTTTTCGTTGGAAAATATGAGTTTGTAAATAGGTAAAGTTAGTTGAGATTGATAGAAGTGGGTTGAAGTGGGTTGAAGTAGGTTGAAGTGAGATTAAGTTAGTATTTTTTTAATTGAAATTTGTGAAGTAGGTTGAATTAGATTGATGTGAGTTGAAATTCGTTGAGTTTGATAAATTTGGATTTACCAACGAAAAGAATAGGGCCCAAGTAGAAAAAGTTGCCTAAAGTTGACTTTGTTAGCTAGAATTGCCTGAAGTTATGAGATGAGCATGTGAATAAATGTTAGACTTGTCTAATTTCTAATCTTTTTTTTTGAAAAAAAACTTAGCATCAACTATTTTGTGTCTTAGGAACGAAGAGTAGGAATCAAATACACTATGTTGTTTGATTTTGATGCTCCGTTTGGTGCGAAGGGTGATGTAAACGTTGATTTAGGAGACACTTGAACTCAGGTCTATGAAAACAGTTTTTAAAGATTTTACTAATGAAACTGCCTCACATTCACTTTGATAATTTATTATTTTTCATTTGCTTCATTGTAGGAAAGGAGGACAATGAATAATAGGATGCATCCTTATCATCGTTGTAGCAAAAGCTGAACTCTCATTTTTGGTTCCCATGTCTAGTACATATACGAACACATAGCTCTGGACAATTGTCTCCTTTTGCAAGTGGTTTAATCTCATGTTTTCCATCTTTTAGGCATTTTATGTTGTTACGCATTTATTGTTACAGTTATGAAACTACTCTTTCTAATTGATCAATATAGTTACCAAGGATGTCCAAAATTCCTCTCTTTTTTTCCCGATAATTATAGGAACCTCAAAGAGGGGATACTGAATTGAATAGTGCCAAAAGTCAGAGTACAAAGACAAAAAGTAAAAATCGCACAAAGGCCTAACATAAGCAAACAACCAAAAGTACAACAACCCACACATATGCCTACAAAGCCTTGCATCTTCATTCAATTTCAGCATCTCCAACCCAAAAGTGATGTGAAATTCTAACAAGATGTCTCTTGTAAGCTTCTGAATTTGGATTTGGATATTCCACCAAACAAGCAATCGAAAATAGTACTGATAAATAGTACCTGTAGTAATAACGTCATAGCCGAATTCCTCTCTCTTTGAGGATGCTAGAAAAGGTGGGAACGCCCTAAAAATCAAGTGATTTATGTCTCTATTTGTGGGCAAATAGTGTATCACAATCTTACTTTTGAAATCCTAAATTAGACCATGTGACTTAAGCCTACCCATTAAAAATCATTTTTTCCTCAACCTAACTATCTTGAAAGATGGGATAAAACAAGATAATTGCTCTAATGTACCAGGAATTCAATTTTCATAAAACAACTCTTGTTAGAATGTGAAACCATCAACAATTTGAAACCAATTGAATCTTAGAGTTGATATATCAAATTTTTCCAACGGATGCCTTACTTTTACGACGTTTTATAAAGAGGCCTAGTCTGGGATGGTAAAGAAGGGTAATCTTGTCCCTGATGCCTACAAAGTAGCTTCACTGGTAACTGAGGTGGCCTCCCTTCTCCCATCTTTTTGACTACTTCATTTTATTTAGATCTGACAAGAAAATTTTTTCTTCTTTCATTGGTAAGCATGACCCCTATCCTAGAGGAATTCAATGAGCCAACAGTTAGAGGGGAAAAGAGACCAAGGACAAAGCGCAAATCTCTCCTATCACCTTCCTCATGAGCTGAGAATTTGAAGCCACCCAAAATTGAACACGAGTGCTCCGCACGTAAGGTGAGAGGCATACCAATCAAGCTATTGCCTAATCTGTAGATTTGGCAAGCGAGTTAGGTTTGGGCCTTAGAGCACCTGCATTGCTAGGATTGTGATCCAAAATTTCTGCCCGCGGTCCAGAAAATGACATACAATGGTGATCCTTTTAGCTCGTCCCGCGGTCCATCTCGTGGCCATGATCCGCTCACCACCCTTTTTTGTTTTTATTTTTTTGCCAAGTAAGCTTTAAACTTTTTTTTGAAAAAGTTTGACCAATGATATATTAGTAGTGGATTCCACAAAGCATTATTTTATTTGGTGATCCAAGTTGGTGATCCATGGAATGTAGAGAAGAAAGAAAAAATTGGCTTGTGAGATGATGTGGAGGGTGTGGATCCTCACTTGTGATCCAAACTCTTAGATCACCAATGTGGATGCTCTTAGGGTTAATTTTGAGTCTAGTTATATTTGGATTATTATATACAGTTTTATTATGAGTCAGGACTTTAGTTGGATTGATCTTAATTGATTCAAATTTGGATCATGTCAGATCCATCAAAGTTTTGAATCTAAATCGAATTTATTGGTTCTGATTTTATTTGACAAATAGACAATCTATTTCTTTCGGTATAAGATCGTTTCACATTTCATATATTCCTTTCATGATTTGAACTTCCTAATCCTCATATAGGCCGGATGTGAGCCTATCAAATGTGCCAATAATAAGTTAAGATTATTGCATTGATATTGTCAATTAGATGAGAATTCACTGGAAACTAATCTATAATGCAAGGACAAGGAGCTAATGAATGTGCCACCACATCCTTTAAAGGATGACTCAGTGACCACTTCAAAGCAATGGAATTTGAGGATGAAGAAGACATACATCAACGATATAAGCCACAAATGCTGGAAATTCCCATAACACCATAGCCAACACATAAACCTTTTAAATTTTTAGTAATTTGAAACCACCACTTTTATATGTACCTCTAATTGTGTGTTATATTGACTCATACTATCTTATTACGAGACAGTCTCATAATTATATTTTAAGAACCATATTTAGATCTTGTTATGTCTTTAAAAAACCCAACCTGCTATTTTCTTCTTAATAAATTCGTTTTTGAGAATAACGAAAGTAAAAGAAGAAAGACGGGGATTTTTTATTGATCAAAATTTATAATCTCAATTTTAGCCTGTAATTTATAAGACAATCTCATCCAGAAGTTGCAATTTATCTTTAGCAACAATTCAATCTCTCTCCCTTTCAGACCCTCAAACCATTTGTGAAATCATAAGATACAGAAAAGGACTTGTGTTCAAAACTGGGCCCAAGTTCTTGGTGGAATCAAAGTGAAAAAGCTCCATTGGGCCTCTCAGTCTAGCATCTTATGCTATTGGGCTCAATAGTCCTTATAGTATAATTTTAGCCCAGTTTGTTACTTGTTATGAATCAATGTTGAAAGATGATGTACTCCTTCAGTCTGAAATATGAAAGGTAAGTTGGGCCTCCAGGGTAGTATTGACGAAAATTTTCAGAAATTAATATCAAAAAAGGGGGGGGGGGGGGGGGTGGGCCAAAGTTCAGAATTCAGTAATTCATTTTTATTGACTCTTAATCGAGAGAAAATGTTTAAATTTTTCATCGAATTGTAGTTCTTTCAGTTTGATATGCGCTTTATTTATATTTGAGATTTAAAAAGAGATCCCTTTAAGGTGTTGGGAAACTGAGGTCTCAACAGCGGAACCTTGCTCTGATATCACTGTTGGAGAACAGAAGCACTCTGCAGGCATTAGGCGCGCATGTGCTCCTACAAAAATGCACACATGATAATAAGAGACCGGACAACAACGCCAGTTTTATGCGGGAAACTCCTCATAACACTCGAGGAAAAACCATAGCCCTGACAAAACCGGATGAATCGACTAACAATGTGATAAAGATAGGACTACGATAAGTACTGAGCTCAACGCTTTCGTGGTCTTGTCCCCTTTCCTATAATTTACATGTATACAATTTCATGTAAATATCAATCTTATCTAAAATAATTTTCCGAGAACAAGGTGAAATCCAAATAGCTCTTATCAAACTAGCTAACTAACTTTTTGTTTTGGGTCTTGAATCCTCCATTTTACTGGAATCAAACTACTGTTGGTCCAATAAGAAGTAGAGTTCTGCCATTACAGACTTTCTCCATTCACAAGACTCGAACTTAAAATCTTATTTAAGGGGAATAAGCGTTAAATCACTTGAACCAATCCGCGTTGGTCTGTAGCTGGCTATCTTTAAACAAGAGTAGATGGGAAATATGTCATTTTGTCAATATTGGTGATAGGTAAAGGATAGTGGCGCACTTCACTTAGAAAATTTAAAGGGAAGCTTTCATATACATATTTATCCTTCATCTAAATAAAGCTACCACCATCACCAAATGACTCCTTTGCCAAGCTAGGTATCTCTAATCCCTCATTTTATTTTATTTTTTGTATTAAAAAAAAGCAACTTTGGAGAGAGGCAAAGGTTCGCAGTGCACTTGAATATTTAGAAAAGTATAGGAAAGTTGTGGGTAGACGATATACTTCATCTAATAACTTTTGTAAACAATATTTGCAAATGCCACTATGACTATATTGAGTAAATTTTTTTTTATCAACAATCAATGTATAAGATCTAATTAGATTTGAGGATCTTATTTTAAAACTCTTAATTAAGATCTTATTTCACTGGCTATTTTTTCTTCATATCTTTTTTCGATCATTACTCGAGCAAAGGCCGGAATACAAAAAGGAAAAGTAGAAAACCAGCCACAACATATAGTTTATACTTTCTATGTACTACTCTTGCCAACAACTATAATATAAGCCATGTTAGCACTTCTATATTAAAAAGTTATCTTTATGACAAATATACGTGAAAAAACCACATATACATGAAAAGTGTTGGCACGCACTTACATTTACATGATATGTATTACCATTCTAAGTTTAAATAAAGACTAGATAATGAGGATACTAAACTTTCTTCACTCAAAATGTAAAGTAACCAATCAGCTCAACAAAGTAAGCTTACTTTATTCTGTCAAATTCTTTTCTTATAATCTTTAATCTTTTTTTTTGGGGGGTGCAGAAGACGGGTTAGGTTCCAAATTGAGTATTATTACTTTCTACTAATCCTGGGCCAAGCAGCCCCCATACAATCAGCAACAACCCCCTTACAACGCATCTTTAATCTTTCTTGTAAGTGAAGTCAATACTTCAGTGACCAATATATTTACTAGAGTTAGGTAAAGTTGATCCGACACGACTATTGATCCGAAGTTGACATGAAGTCAAGTATGTTTGGGTACATATACCGTTTCATTAAATGGGTTAGGCTCATGTGCCGATTATCGACACGAAAAAATAAATATTTAACTTGTTCAGTCGAATGGATTAAACAAGTCAACCTAGCTATTTACCTATTTATCATTTACCATTTACCCTTTTTTGATAATTAAGAGCGTAAATGTTAAAAATAGATATGAAAATGTGAATTGCGATGAATCGAGTGAGCTTTGAACAGTAATTGTGCAATGTGGTGTATAAATTTAATTTTTTAGTGCTAATTAAATAATTACGCATTGCTTGCAAATCTTAATTGAATAAATGGATGATTAGGTGACTGAATTCGACTTATTTATTTTAAAAGGTTAGGTGGATTAACCCGTTTAAAAATTAAATGAATATAGATTAATATTGTCTGACCTGTTTAATAAACAAATTATGTTCAAATCAAGGAATTCTGAGCCGATTTAAATTCAACATAAATACGAATTCGACCTGACCCTACCAGTTTTTCACCTCTAACATTTACCGCATCTACCGAATCACATTAGCAATATCCAAATCTAAATCCAATACCCCAAAAATTCAGCCACCAAGTGGGGTTTTGGGGAGGGGGGAGGTCCAATGTAGCAACCTTACCCCCTGAATTGAAAAATTACAAGAGACTGATTCCATTGATCCCATATTTAAAAATCGTAGATTACCTACTACTCTATAAAAATAAAGCAGATAAAATTTAAAAATATATTTTACTTTAATCCGTACAATTCTTTTTTTTATTTTTTTCCCCAGGTATCCTGATTTCGAACATGATCACGTTAGCAATATCTATCCTTTAAAATGGTGGAGCCACCCATGGAATAGCAATTGACTTTTGGTATAAAAAGCGTGATTTTACACGAGCGGCGAAGCTGCCTCGGCATCACAAACACCACCACATTTATTAGTCTACTTTTGGGGCTTCAATTATTATACAATTTGGACAAATTATATACCGCCACCATAGAAAAGTCACTTGATGAGATCATGATTTTTTAATCAAGAATGGAGCGTGCAGTGCTTTGATTTTCTTTATTTGAGTAATTAATGTCCTAGGCATGTGTATTTTTGGCCATTTACCTTTTAAAATATTTCATGTCTATCTTACATAAAATAGTACATTCTAGCTAAATAGATCGATGAATATCTTTCTTATAATTGTTTTGATTATTCAATTGGAAAATTTAATTAGAGTTCGCAACTTTAATTTGATTAGTTTTTTTTAAAAAAATTTATGACGAGGAGGAAAATATACTTAAAACTTAAATTATGGGAGAAATAATCAATATATATGCATTTTACTAAACTTATTGAAATTGTTGTAGTATTTTGATGAGGCGAATGATACTTTCAATTTGAAGTTCAACATTGGCATGATGATTTTTGGCAAAATGTACATCATTTTACTTTTGAAAAACATCTTGTTTGCCATAAGCCTTTGTCGAAAATTCAAAATTTTTGGAGGGAAAAAAGAAAAATACGAATGTGAAAAAGAAAAGGGAAAAAAATAAATGTGCTCATTAAAGCAAGGGAAAGAAAAGAACATAAGAAATCCTTGTTAAAATTTGTAACAAAATGTAGGGGTTGGGGGGGAGTCCACATGTAGAATTTAATCATCCACTAGGGTTCTTTTTATTATTTTTTTATCGAAATCACAAACCAAGATTTAATTCTACTAGCTTCCACACCCAAATTCGACGTAGCCCGTTTTTCACCAAATTCTCTATCAAATTTTTGGGAGTACATGATCTCAAAATATATTAAACTAAAGTATATAATAAATACATGTAGAAAAAATATATATACGACAAGTGAAAACACATGCTTCGAGTAGCATATAAGAATGTGCGCTTTAGCACCCTTCAACTAAGATGTCCCAAGGGGCTCCAACTCTAGAGTTACCATCTCAAGCTAACAAAAGGCCAACAATGTCCTTATGAGTAGTCACAGATTTAAAAATTCTATATAATATCTTATTTTTTAGTTTTTAAAATTCAATGATACTAATTAAGCTATAAAATATAACGCCTAAATTTTAAGTAGTCAAGCGTGTCATTGCCATGAATTTCTAACTATAAACACCCACAAGGCTCTACGTATAAGCTCTTAACCTTAATTAGATTATTAGTAGACAAGTATAGTGGAAGCCCGTAACTAAAATATGAATAAAGTCGCTGAGGTTGTTCGAAAGATGTATGTTTATACATACTTAAACCTAATCCATCAGCATGTTGAAAATCTACAAGCAAAAATACATCCATTTTGCCCATGTGAAGATACGCAATAGCATAAATAGGTAGTCGGTAAGGTCTACGTTCCCAAACCTGTTTCTTCAAAAAACATGCGGTCTTTGGCTCTCTTAGACGCTACTTTGAACTCCTATGATGACTTCAAAACTTGAAAAATTGTGAGGTCATAAGCTTTCCAAATCCTATGAATAACTCCTAGCTTCCTCGTCATTACTCTTTACACATTATCCGATTAACATATAATCACGTAGTATAATCAACAACTAACCTGAAACATAAGGGGGGAAATATACTAATGCAAATACTTCTTACACACTAGTACATAAAATTCTCATTCATATCACTTACGTACTTACACATCCATAAGCAAAATAAGTCAAATGCACAATTTCATAAGATGGACCACTAGAGTAACTCAGTCATACATGTCCCATGTCATACACGATTCAAGACCCTTATTTTTACTTAAATCCCTAAAAAGCTTGACTATTAGTTTATTTGCTAAACTAACCATAATTGTCCTATACTAATCATGTATTTTTAGGCCCCTTGTTCTCACCTGAGTCAAAAAGAAAGCATAGTTCGTCAAATCAAACTAATGATCTGACTGCAACCTTAACTCACACGTACAAAAAAACTGTTATTTGTAAACTCAGTTACAATCTCACAAATGTCACAATATTATTCCGAATCCAAGCCAAAATTCTTTCCCATAACATCTCAGGTACTTTTAGGCTAGGTTAAGCAAAGTTTCTTAACTTATGAGAAATCAACTCGTGACTCATACAAAAAACAACCACAACATAAAAGTGACAAACATATATCTTGGTGAACTAGATGAACCTCATCCATATGATACCAACCAGTAGTACACCAGTTGCAACTCATTTATACGGTATAATTATACCAAGCACCCTCACTCCAAAGGACACGAATGGCCTACACAACATAAACCATGGAGTCATATTCATATCCTAGTGAGTTTACATTGAAATTTGAAACCTTTCTCACTGGGGACCCGCGTGACTAAGTGAGTGACGTAACACATAAGGCCGACATCATATCCAGTAGATTGGTTAGAGCCTCTTCTACTAGGTGACCTTAAAATAATGACACTTACTACTATGACTATAACTCTAGAACACAACATAAGTAATAGGGCTAGGTAAGACATTAACCTTTTTCCCTATAAAACATTTTTTAGTGGGATCATGTGTAGTTAATATTATCGTAATATTATTTTTCTGTGAAACTCAAACTTACAATTTTAACGAAAACATAGTTAAATCAATACATAATTTTACTCCAAATAATTTTCCCAAGTTCCCACCACATAATTCAACTATCATGTTGAATTCAATGCTTTTAAAACAACTGTTGCATATACAATTTATAGATTGAGAACACAAACAGTTCCCAATTTCACTAAACAGACCATTTTAATAAAAAATTGATAACTCATAAAATAAAAATCCAAAATTCATGACAATTTTGAAGAAGTTTCCAAATATTATGAAAAATATACAGTGAAATTTTTAGAAATTTTCTTCAAGTCATTAGTTTACAAACACTAAAACAGTGTGCCAAATATGGAGTAAATCCAAATATCAGACATATTTTCCACCATGTTGATCTCTTAATCCAAGTATTCAAGCCAAATATCCATAATTGCACTTATTTTATTGACCGTATAAATAAATTTATTGTTATTGTAAAATTTATTTAAAATTGAAAAAAGTTTACAATATATATAACAAAATAAAATGCTTCACACTTTTAGGTATAATATGAAAATATTATTATTATTATATTTATAAGATGCATATCATTTGATGAATTATTATATTATATATATACATAGATTTGTCATAAATTATGTAAAAATTGCATACTCATTGTAAGATGTGATTAAAATTGAAAGGCAAGTTTTTAAAAAAATATGGCTAATCATAAATTAATAACATTACTGCCAATTCTTATATCCAATATATTCTTATATCTAATTTTTACCACGTCTCTTGATTTTAAAAATATATTCGATAATAACTTGCATATTTATCCCCTTTCAAATGCAATTTTGAAAGGTAATCATAAATCAATTTTTACGTGATCTCTTGATGTTGAATTGTACTTAACTATGCTGAAATATGTTGAATACTGACGATAAGTACTTACTATAAGTTGAAAAGAATATGCCCTTCAAATGCATTTTTTCATATTGGAATAATATATTGTTGAAGAAAGCTACACTAGATCAGTAGATCTTCCAATAGCAAATTGCAATAAATCTATGCGTCTCTTTTCCAAGCTGTATGAAGAAGCAACGACTTGAGTGGAAACACGGACAATCAGCATTTATAAAGTTAGTTTTCTAAGACAAATATTGTATTTCGACTTGAAGGTTTGTTTCTATTTTTGTCAATCATATATTGTAATTTGCAAGTGCCGTTTGCCAAATTATCATAATTAGTACGTAGATTCTTCCTTTCATGCAAAAAAAAGTCCATTTTTTTAGCTAACATCTACTATGTGGTGTGATAAAACACACATTTGTCCTTGTTTGCTATAGACTTCTCCCTAATATGAAAATGTTTCTGAAACATGGCGCAATATTTAGTAACAGTCAGCAATATTCATCAATAAATATTAAAATATACTTATGATAAGTTGAGGAAAAAGAAGACCTAATTAAACTTATTTTGCGAGAGATTTAAAATTAGTATCGAAAATTTAGGACTCTAACTTCTAACCTTTACTTGGCCCGATTGAATACAAAAGTTCAGCTCCGAAAGGTAATAATCCACCCGACCCTTCTCCGACACCTAACATTCAAAACGTCTAAAGAAAAAATAAACCAGAAAGTAATGTACCATCTCCACGAAATATATATACAGTAACCAAACAGTTTGTCACGTTTTGGCCCATTCAATTGATGGGAACAGCTTACATGGCTCAGCAAATTCCAAGTGTAAGCTAATCCTTCCTCTTCATGAACTTTTCAAGTTCAAGTGATGATATGAATCCACCAAAAGAACTTGCCATCACACACTAGTAAGCCGTGGCTTGAAACTAATGAATCCAAGAACTCTAGATTATTATGCCACTAGCCTCTAAATTCATGCTACATGCAGATTGTTTTAAAATTTTAATTAAATATTTTTAGAGATTTTATGATTAATTTTATAATTTAAATTTTTAGAAATAATGCTATTAACATATTATTTATTTATTTATTTTCTTTTTTCTCCATAAAAATAGTTAAAAAGACATTATTCATTATGATGATTCTAAATCTCATATTGTTTTAATTCTTATTTTTGAATAAGTACAAATATTTTAAAAATACGTGTCACAACTGCATCATTGACACTCACTTTTATATATAAGTATATGATATTATTATGGGCCTAAATCTTAAATATTGTGAAATTTTTAAATGAAAAAAAAAACTACAGTATATGTTCTAGACAATCAGATATTCATGATGTAATATTTAATTATATTGTAAATCTGGATCTCGCAATTTGAATTACAGATTTTTTTTTTAAAAAAAAGACCGTAAAAATAGGCAATGAGTTTTAAAAAAAAGGTTCTTATTTACAGTATTTCTAGTCTATAGACTTGGATCTATCTATTTGCGCTCACAATGGCCATGACCGTAAGGTGTATACTCCCCTAGTTGATACCAAAGCATAACAGAAAAACTACTGCTATATAATAACAGATTCAGAAAGAATAATCTGGAATGTTATGGATGGTCCAAATCTGAAAACTACTGTATGATTTGATCAACATCAAGCTGGTCCTCCAAACTTTAGTGCATTCCTCTCTCCTTTGACCATTTGTTTTATTTAAAATGTGAACATGGATTTTACTCTAAATTAATTTGTTCTGGTCTTGAAATGGACTTGGAAATGTGAGTTTTAAGTCTTCCCTTCAATCCCCATCAGGAATAAGCTCATGTGGTAAGAGAAAATTTGAGGAGTCGAGATTGGAAGATACCAAGTTGACAATCAAAACACGAATTATTTGTTGACGCACTGATTCCGGGAATTATAATGAAGTTTGTTGTAACTTCTCTATGTTGTCTAGGACAATAACTACATGTATGGATGTGATATAGAAAATAGGTTTCCGTGTACCGTCTTCTTTACTACTCTGATATCATATGTATTACCTTGCTCACCAAAAAAAGGAAAAAAAAGAAAAGAATAAGCTCACGTCGCTTGTAATTTTTATATCTTTTGCTACGTTTGCCTTGGATCGGAGTAGATATTTCATAATATTTTTTGATCTTCAGTTTTTATTATTCTTCATATTCCAAAAAATCGGTACTAGTATTACTACAAGGATAGATTTTTTTTTTTAAAAAAAACTTTCCTATAAGGACTTGTTATATTCACATTATTTCGAAGAGCTTTTAAGTACCTATGTATTTTACATTTCTCTAGATTTTTTTCTTTGGCAATTTTATAGACTTTTTTTACATCCTTGGATGACCCTATGGTTATACAAATGATTTTTTCAATAATTTTTTGAGGGGATTTTGACTTTTGACGTAACTGAAACTTTATTTGAGGTGTTTGGTAAATTGACTTTTTATAATAGCATTTTGCCCCCAAAATAACTATTTTTAAAAGGCTAGTTATTTAGATGGCTAGTCAGTTTTTTAAAAGTTTTATCTCATATCTTTTTGAGAATTGACTGATTTTACAAGATACGTTCTTTAGAGGTAGCTAATGCAAATAACTGATGCAAACAATTAATCCAATTAATTAACGACTAGCAACTATTCGATTACCAAAATTGGCCTATATATGATTTCTACATTTTTATATACTAATTTGTATCCGTACTTTTACACTGTTTTATAAGATAAAAAAGAGATACGTCATGGTACTAAACAAAAAATAAAAAGCTGAACTATCTTTTTTCTTTCTTTCTTTCTTTCTTTCTTTCTTTTATAAGAAATTTCCATCAATCATTAATTCATTATAGAAAAGCAATGAAAGCTTTAATTGAACAAAATTTGCTCCAAGTTAGGCTATGTTTTTTTCAAGTTAGCTTGATAGTTAGGTTATGTTCTTTTCAAGCTAACATAGGTGCTTATTATGGGACATTAACATTTAATATTGATTAGCATTGGTCAAAATTGATTAGGATTAATCAATATTTAGTCACATTTCTTCGTTATAATTTTATCCCTGATCAACGCTAATTAATATCTAACACTCTATCTAACACTCTCATAAAAACTTATCAATCTCGTTAGCACTAATCAATAATAAATTACCTATAAGTTGAAAAAAATAGGCCATTACTTTAGCATGAATTTGTGATGGTTAGTGTTTCATCTTAGTCTTTTGATACGTTTGAGATGTTAGACTGGGCTATATGGTGGTTGATTTTGGATACTCAACTACCACGTACCATATGAACTTGGATATAGTTGTGATTCAGTCCAGAGCATCGTTACCAATCATAATATACGAGATTATAAGGTGTACAACTTCGTTAATGCTATTAAAATTAGTTGTTATTCTATCTAGCTAATAATGTAAGCAAATTGATTCAAATGATTTGACATCTGTTTCCCTTAAGAAAGTTTACGGATTCGTGTCTTGTAAATAGAGAAAATATGAAAAAAGAGAATTTTATCCTTACTAGTCCAACAATAGTTTGACTTCAATGAATTGCACGATCTAAGACCCAAAAAAAATAATCGGTTTCTTTCTTACGTCTTGGTTGTATATAAACTGAAATTTCACTTTTATTTTATTGCTTTTTGAAGTTACTCATGATTAAAAAAAGTCACTTGTCATGTAAATAAATAACATTATAAATACGAAAATTCTTACAAGTAATTTTTTTTTTTTTTTGGGGGTAGTCCTTGCAAGTACTATAAATATGAAAACTCTTACATGGTATTAGAAGGATCCAAATACTAGTGTTAATTTAGCATTTTTTAGTACAATTATTTGGTTTGACCACTAATTAATCCTAGGAAAATGATAAACGTTGCCCTAAGGGCAACACTTAAGCTATAATTATTTGGGCAGTGGTGCACTTTTCAATATAAACTCATTACTTTTTTCTTTTCAGTGAATGATAACCTTGTCCAGTATTAAATAGCAAAATTTGCATTACTTGATCCACAAAAATTAATACAATAATTTATCTATTTAATGATCTCTACACTTATATTTGTATTATTTTGAAAATACCCTTAACGTAAAGATTTTAATAACCATCAAATTTTACTTATATTTTCAGTTTCCACACTTCTTCAGACAACTGTATTTCGACATATATTAACTTTCTTAATCCGATATTCTCATCCAACCAAACAAATCAAAACAAAATGAAGAAAAATCAGAGAAATTTCCCCCTTACACCTAAATCAAGGCATACGACTATTCAGCTACTGGCATCTTCTGCCCATGTCGGTCTTAAATTAAGACTACCCAGAAACAGACCTCTCCCTTCTTATTCCCTTAATCCCCCACATTTTTTCCCTTAATCCTCTCTCTCTCTATCTCAAACCAAACCACCAGCAGGAGAGAGACAGAGAGTGTGGCAGAGTTTGCGGCACCACAGCAGAACTTCTCTCTCTCTCGATCTTTTCTCTATTTCTGCAAGTCTCTGCAACTCATCTTTCCCACTCAAGAAGAGAGATTCAATCAATCAAGGGGGAAAAAAAAAAAAAAGGAGTCAGACCTCCATTTTCAATCAAGATCCTTACGTGGGTAGCCATTGTTGAGTCGTTGTTGTTTGTTGTATCTACCATTTCTAACTTTCCAGATTAGATTCTATCCAACTCTATCGTCATCGCACAACCAGTTAGTTCCTCAGATCTTCATCTTCCACACGCATTTTCTCTATCCTCCCCTGGTTTCCCCCATTTTTATGTAGTCTTCTCTGGTTTCCTCAATCACCTCAAATTTTCTCCCAAATTGGGCACTGCCCACTTCAATTCATCAAAAGCCCAGATTCAATCTGTCCGTCGAAGATGGCAGAAAATACCCAATCGGGCTCCAGAGCTGAGGTCCGGATCCACCCGACCCGACGACTTCCGGACTTTCTCCAAAGCGTGAATCTCAAGTACGTGAAGTTGGGTTACCATTACTTGATGACCCACCTCTTAACCCTCTGTTTAATCCCTTTAATGGCGGTCATATTTATTCAAGCTTCCCAGATGGAATACGACGACGTTTACCAGCTTTGGCTTCACCTTCAGTACAATCTAGTGAGCGTCATAGTATGCTCCACTATCCTTGTATTCGGATCCACCGTGTACTTCATGACCCGCCCGAGATCCGTTTACTTGGTGGACTTCTCTCTGTACCACCCGCCTTCTCATCTCCGGGTCAAGTTCAAGGACTTCATTGAACATTCCAGATTGACTGGAGACTTCGATGAGTCTTCCCTTGAGTTCCAGAGGAAGATCCTAGAACGTTCTGGATTGGGGGAGGAGACGGTGGTGCCGGAAGCTATGCACTCAATCCCACCTCGGCCGTCAATGGCGGCTGCTCGAAAAGAGGCGGAGGACGTGATGTTTGGTGCTCTTGATGATCTTTTTGCTACAACTGGGGTTAAGCCTAAGAATATTGGGATTTTGGTTGTGAATTGTAGCTTGTTTAATCCGACCCCATCGCTTTCGGCCATGATTGTGAACAAGTACAAGCTCCGGGGGAACATCCGGAGCTTTAACCTGGGCGGGATGGGGTGCTCTGCGGGTGTGATTGCGGTGGACCTGGCGAAGGACCTCCTCCAGGTCCACCGCAACACGTATGCGGTGGTGGTCAGTACTGAGAATATCACTCAGAACTGGTACTTCGGGAATAAGAAGTCTATGTTGATCCCAAACTGTCTGTTTCGGGTTGGCGGGGCGGCGGTGCTGCTGTCTAATAAAACAGCAGACCGCCGTCGTGCCAAATACTCCCTAGTCCATGTCGTCCGCACACACAAAGGTGCGGACGACAAGGCCTTCCAGTGTGTTTATCAAGAGCAGGATGACGTGGGGAAAACTGGGGTGTCCCTCTCCAAGGACTTGATGGCTATCGCCGGAGATGCCCTGAAGACAAACATCACAACGCTAGGACCATTAGTCCTCCCGGTCAGCGAGCAGTTACTTTTCTTCGCCACCCTGGTGGGTCGGAAGCTGTTCAATGCCAAGATGAAGCCCTACATTCCGGACTTCAAGCTCGCATTCGAGCACTTCTGCATCCACGCAGGGGGGCGAGCAGTGATCGATGAGCTGGAGAAGAACCTCCAGCTCGGTCCGACGCATGTGGAGGCGTCAAGAATGACCCTCCACAGGTTCGGGAACACGTCGTCAAGCTCGATCTGGTACGAGCTCGGCTACACCGAGGCCAAGGGGAGGATGCGGAGGGGCCACCGGGTCTGGCAGATCGCATTCGGGTCCGGGTTCAAGTGTAACAGTGCAGTCTGGCAAGCACTCAGGAATGTCAAACCCTCACCAAAGAGTCCCTGGTTGGAGTGCATTGACAGGTACCCAGTTCAGATTGATGCATAATTAGAGTACAAATAATCTCCGTGATGTAGGATTGAACCCCTCGTCAATTAGATGTATTAGTCTTCCTTTTTTTTTTGCGATTAAATTCTTTTTTAGTGAAATCGTGGTTCTAATTCATGAGAATGTCAAATTGTCTGTGCTATTTTTTGTACTGTTCAATTGGGTCACACTGACCATGTTTCTTTTAATTTCATTTCTGTGTGGGTGACGTATGAAATGAGGGTAGAACAGAAATTGAGAAAGCTGTGAATGTCTGCACTTTTGGGGCTGTGAATTTACAGACTGGAGTGATGAAAACACAACAGCTTTTTGTTCTGAGCATTTATTCTCAGCATTTATGCCTGATGAGTAATGACTGCCTTTATTTTGGAGTATTCTGGGGCATGTTATTGATGAGATGCTAATCATTGAAGAAGTGGCATTTGTTCATGAGTTGGTGTTGGTTCCATTAGCAGGCCCTGAGGCATTTGTACCGGAAAATTTTGTCAGAGTGACAGGCCATTCCAGCCATTTGTGTGTGGGTCAGATTGGGATGGGAGAGTGGAGTGGAGAGATGGGTGATTTCATTTGGCTTTAGGGTTGTGAAAACATTGTTTGAATATGGTATATATTAATGCTCTTTTTCTTTTCTTTTTCCCAGGCTGTGGTGTTAATTGAAACCCATAGTTTAAATTTTGAAAGAACGTCTTCCATAATATTTTGCGTATTCTTGTTATGCGACTATAAACGTGTACATATAGACTTAAATCCATGCTTAAGAGAGTAACTTAATCCATACTTAAGAGAGTATGAGTTTGTTGCTGAATATAGCATCCGAGGCTTTCTGAGCGAGAGATATCGAGTTTGAATATCAACAATCTCCTTATTGATTTATTGTGTAATGTAGAGGGAGTTTTTACAGCATCCATGTATCAAACCCAAAGGGCATTCGCGTGAGGGGGTGTGTTAGATTATAAACTTATTCCTGAGTCTTTAACCATCAGCTAAATCTTTTGGTTGAGTTGGTTCTTGAATATAAACAACTACGCTGACTTTTTGGGGTTAGTTTATTTCAACATTTATAACTAATAATTACCGGCATTTATTAGGTCGTTTTAAGTTGGAAATACAATATTTGATTCGTCTTTGCCTTGAAACATTAACTATAAAACGTCTCTGTATCGTGATAATAAATAGTCACATTTGAAAATTTAAGCAAATGATGAATAATCCATAAACATGTTTTATAGTTAGTTTTACCATGGTTTATCACTAACTTGTGATGGTGGCTTGCATTTGACAACTATTAGTTGGCAGCCTATTTAGAACTCTGTAGTCAGTACACATAGTTTGACATTTTGGTGTGAGAAAGAAGCTGATTTGATTTCATGTTCATTTCTCCCCCTTTATTGATGTCACCTTTTTGGACATTTTCTGCAACTACTCTTGAAAAATGATCTAATCATTTAATTAAAATAAGTTCCAATCATACAATTTTATCATCATCATAATTATAATGACAGATATCACCATAATCTTTTTTCTGTAGCAACCCATGATCCTCATGATTAATAACGTATTTATTAACACATTGGATAATATTTGCCCATATTTGACTTTTAGTCAAAGTGTCAGAACTTTGACAACGGATTTAGAGAAAAAAGTACATAACGAAAAGTAAATAGATCTTATCATATGTGTCTGAACAAAAACTTTCTAGACGGGCTATTTCAAAATTATTATGATAATTATATATAGCTACAATGTAAAAACTGTAAATTTAAAAAAAAAAACTAGGCAAAAGTTTTAAAAATAAAAATTTCTTATATCCAATTAAACTCCCCTACCCTCTCAAAGAATCAATTAGGAATTTCAAAAAAGCCAACACAACGATTACAAATGTTCCTAAACTAAAGTCTATACCATACTCATGTTAGTATGTGCTCGCACCAGGATACATAGGTATATATATATTGAAAATGAAATATATGACAAATATACGTTAAAAAATATATAAATAAAATGTGAGATCACGTATTCTCGAACATATAAAATAATTTTTCCAACTACCCAAATGCAAATTACAAGAATAGCCCAACTTAGCACACTTGGGGTTGTGGACCTAGAAGCCTTAACCTAGAATTGTTTTCAATTTGCTAACTCCAAAGGCCATTATAGATAGCAACTATGCATGATGCATCAGCAATATGGTGAGAGCGTCAGCATCCATTGGAAATTGGGGAGACTGCGTGTGAGTCCTGATCTGCACATCATCAATCTTATATATGATGCTAAATACTAGCAAATTGCCAATAATAAAGAACTCTAATTTAATTACTATTGTGTCTAAAGAAAAGGAACAATAGATAACATAGTTTTATCAATGTGATTTCTAGTTTATGGTATTTGGATTGGCCAGCTAGCCTCACTCCGATCTCCTCCGTATAGCCCAATAGTTCAATACTGGGTCCTGAGGTGAGTGGGTTTCATCTGCTTACCAATAATAACTTCTTTCAGTATAAGTTTTGCTTCTGCAGATCTGAGAAGATTTAGATACAGACAGCCTACAATTGCAAGCACTCTTTCAATTAGAGAGGCCGGTTTTATGGACACACAAAAAATTATTCTACCTATCAATGTTTAACCCCGAAAAAATAAAGAGTTTCGGAACTCTAGTGTACGTTTTCTGTGACTTTTTGCAATTAACCCTGCTGTTAGAGTCATACAAAGTTTATGGGAAAAGAAAATCAAATCCCATTTGGAGATGGAGTTCAAAAACTTATGCCATGTAAGTGGATGTCAGGTTATACGTCCAATGCTTGACCAGTTTTCATGAAGTGTAGCCTAGGTCATGCATGCTTTATTGTCATAAGTCTAAGTGGATAAGACGAGTAAGTTTATTAAAAAAAAAAAAAAACAATTTTGCCCAAACTAGTAGTTTCAAATTATCACGTAAAACTTACATCTTAATTTGATAAGTTAAGTCACATCATACATTCAACATAAGAAAAAGGAAATATGGGTCGAAACAACATTATAATCCATGTTTCGTAAATTGTCTGTTTTTTTCCATCTTGCCATTGTTATTTTTACTTTATCTTCAATAGGAGTGATCTTTTAACAAGTTTTTCCCCCCCCCCTCCCTATGGAAGGTGTATGCAGTCAAACAGATTCTTCAACTCGACATTTAGTTGTAAATTGGTTGAAACCATCAACAATCTAATAGTCTTACAACACCTAATCTACCAATGTGACAATCATCACAAGATGCAATTTTTTTATCAGCTTGAAACCTATAGTTTCACTAGAGAAGGGAAAAACATAAACATTTTACAAGAAACACAAGTTGATGATTATGAGAGATACATCATGTCAAAAGATTTAGCCATAATCTTATTCTGATTTTGCAACCACAGTTGCTGCTGTTGCAACACACTCTGTTGATCCAAAGCCCCACCCGTCTTCTGCGAATCACCAAACGGGTCATCCTCAAATTCCAAACCACTATCAAACTCTGAACCTGTGGCATGAATTGGTGTTGCTCTGAATGTGGGAGCAGGGGAAAACAGATCATCGTTGCCCGAGTAACCATATGGAACTAGAGCATTCATGGCATTAGCACTTGCATCTTCGGAACTTGCTACAAAGGTAGGTCTGACAACCCCATTGCTATATTCACCTGTAGAGCTCGGGGGAAGTGCTTGAATACCCACGTTGGAATTGGCATTGCCAAAGTTGTCTAGCAAAAACAGTGAAGGGCTCGGATTCCCGCCGCCAAAACCAGGATGTTCGAGTTTTGGTGCGTTACTAGCATTTGCAGTGGCGTTGCCAACGTTGTGTAAAAAAGCTGGTGAAGGACTCAAATTTCCACTATCAAAATCAGGCGCACCAATTTTTGGTGCATTATTAGCATTCGGATGATCAAGTTTTGGTGCACAATTAGCATTCGCAGTGGCATTGCCAAGGTTGTCTAAAAAATCTGGTGAAGTACTCAAATTCCTACTGCCAAAAAAAGGATGATCAAGTTTCGGTGCACTATTAACATTTGCAGTGGCATTGCCAAGGTCTCCAAACAAATCCAAAAGACCATCTCCCTTGTTGCCATTGCTGTCATTGGTAGTGTTGTTGCTAGAGTTTGCACGAAATGTTGGTGGCACAATGCTAGATTTTTCGATACCCAAGTCAGCAGAAAAACCAGCCGAAAAACTAGGGTTCGAGTTTGTGTCGGTGTTGCCAAAATTAGCCTTGAAAGTTGGTGGGAAATTGCCAATGTCAAGACCCAAATCAGCAGAAAAACTACCAGATGGGAAACCAGCAGCATTTGCATTTCTACTAGCTTGAGTACTAAACGCTTCAAAGAGATCATCCTCAGCAGTGCCCCCCTTGTTCGCAAACGTGATCGGACCCACTCTGGGTCCGTTTAGCTCAACCGGGTCATGCAAAAACGGGTTGTACCCGGGCTCAGGGGTGGTCCATGATGATGATGATGTACTAGCAGCAGTGTTAACATTAACAGGTTGTGCAGCTGTCTCAAACAGAACAAGCTCCCACCCTTGTTTTGATGACGTGGATGGATCCTGATCATTGGATTCGGGTGGCAGAGCCCGGTCATCGAGTGACAAAAGATCCAAAACTGAATTAACCCCTCGGTTATCGGTCGGGTCGGATCTGACGGACGCAGTATCATTAGCACTCAAAAACTCCTCCATTTGTGATGAAGGCTTCTCCCCACCCGGATCCGAATACCTTTCCGGGCTAAACCCGGCATCCGCACTCATCAGATCCTCCAAAGACGACCCGCCAAACTCCGAAACAGCCCGACCCCTGGAGGACCCACCTTCCGGGCTACCCAATGGACCTGCCAATGGGGGATGCACAACAGGTGATCGACCATTTGCCCCAGAGGGAAATGATGACTGATCTTTAAGAAACTCTTGAAGGGTATCTAGCAATTCTTCAGATACTCTGTTTACGCATGGATATTCAGAGATTCTTCCAACCCCAATGCTCTTACATAACTCGTAGAATGAGCAGAGTTCTTCGAATTGTTTGGAGGCCTTGACACAAGTCTGATAGGCACTGGTGCAGTTGTTGTACTGTAAATGGAAGAAGCTGTCTAGCAATAAGGCTAGACCATCAGAGATGTCGCGGTATAAATCAAAGGTCTCTTGGACAATGGCATATAGGCAGGTTTGGACTAGCCGGTTCTTCCTCGCTGCACCGGTGGGTCGGGTGGCTATGGCTCGGTCCAGGAGCTTTTGCCAGTGGGAGATCCTGTTATGAACATTTCCATTCATGAGTTGCTAGTACTACTCATGTTGAATGGTTAATGCAAGTAGTTTTATTTTCATAATGATTCTCCTTTAGTGGACTCATATTGGTCATAATTTACAATTAAAGGGGTCTGAACATATGATAAGTTATCTAACATGATAAAATTATATAGGAACATACCGACTAGACTCAAAAATTGACATGCACAAGTTACTCTCGAATCAATTAAGATGCACGATCTAGTCATATATATAAAAACCCATGCATGTTATTATGAGAATACACATTTGTGTCTATCATATATTTGTTATTAATACAAACTTGCTTACATGACTCTTGAGGCACAATTTATATGACCACTGATTATGAGAATTTCAAATGTGAATACCTTTCTAGGAGCTTGGTAGGCTTCATGTCACGAACAACAGGCTCATTTTTCCGACGAGCATAACCCTCACCGTTCACCACCGTTCGCCGCTGCAACTTTCCGGTGAGAAAACAGTCAAGCCGCTCATCAAGATAAAGCGCAAACGTCCTAACGAACGCTGTAAAATCCCAAGGGCAAGACGCAGACGAATCATCCCTAAACGAGGACAAATTCAAGATCTTGTACCCTCTTTTCATGGCATTATACACCTCTTTCGGAAAATGCGGGTCCCCATCTTGGAAGATCCGAAGGACCAACATGAGTGACTTTACTGCCACGACCCAGCTCCGGGTCCTACCCACCCGGCGCCCTATGGCTCGAGCGCATGGGCCGGCATAGACCTTGTTTGATGACACCCTTTGCAAGACTTCCGTCACGTGACGCTCCTCCACGGGTGTCTCGTCGTGGGTCGTGGCCTTTAGGATGGCCACCTCGAGGCTCGAGGACTCGCCCCCGGCTCCTACCTTGGCTAGGCTTATGCTTGTCTGGTCCTTGACCGCGGCTATGGCCTTCTTCAATTTGCTCGGCATTTTAATTTTTTCGATATTTTTTTCCCTCCCTTTGGATATTATTGATGGCGGTGGCGGAGGTGGTGGTGGGATTTGGAGGGGAGAGGAGCGAGAAAGTTGTGTAGGGAAATGTGGATCGATGGAGGAGAGAATAGGAGAAAGAGAGGGAGAGTTAGTGGGAGGCATGCATGGGAATGAGATTTTATTTTAGGGATGGCGACAAACGTGAGAACGACTCCCTACCTCTAATGCTATGACTTGTTCCTTAAGTTTTTGTTTTGGATTATTGATGGTATATTATACTAGCTAGAGTGATTTGGGGTGCAAAAATAATTTCGAAAAAGAATTAAAGAAAAATAATTTGAAAAACAGAAAGGGATATCACTAGCTATTCAGTGGTGGGTTATTATTGATATTAATTTGTTACATGTTTTTGATTTTAGGCATGGGTGGAAATTAAGAGGAGGTGGTGGAGAATGAGGATGCCACAAACCTTTTGCATGGTGTGGCCATGCTGAACCGCTGTATGGTTCTTGGGATATCGTGGAGGCCCACTTCCTACATAGCTAGACAGTTGTTATATATTCATTTTCTAATTCTCTCTTTAAATGAAATTTTGTGTAGACGCGGTTGAACATAATTTAATTATAAGGGTGTTTAAATGGCCGTTTTGAATTAGGGGTGCGTAATGGATCGGATCAAATTGGGTTAGGGTCAGCCCATTTACAAAGTGAATCAGGTTGGGTCAGGTAATGATCGGTTCGTTAACCATTTGGGCAGGGCTGGGCCTTTTATGTAAATAAACGGGTCAGATGGAGCGATCCATTTTTGGCCCGTTTTAAAATGGAATAAACTTGTATTAAAAACTATGTATAATAATTATTGTTATGCATAAAGCGCTAATAATAAGTTTAACTATTTAGAACATATATAAACTAAGGTGTCAAGTAAAGTTGGAAAAATAAAGGGTCAATAAACGGGCCGTTAATTGGTCGATCTGGCCCATTAATATGCTGTAATGGGCCAGCACACTATTAACCCGATCCATTATTGTCCTTATTTTAAACGGGCCGGTCCACTTGACCCAATTGATACTCGGTCCGTTGCCCACCCCTATTTTGAATTGAAAACTTGGCGATATGTTGCCCGGGAAATGAGAACAGTAACCTTATTCCTGGATCATCCTCTTTATTCCTTCATAGAACATAACTTAAATTCCAAGAAATTTGTAGAGGTAATTAACCATCTAATACTTGAGAAAATTAGATGCATCAACGTTGAATAAGAGGCAAATTAAAGTAATAAGAGAGTAAAGTCAAGGAGGTGTGTATGACTTAGGGGTAACTGCACATTCAGTATTGTTCAAACGAAGCTTAATGAGAAATTGGTTTGGGCGAGGCAGAACGGCCTTTGGTTGTAAGTCTGATCTACATTTCTCAAAATCATGGGATGGATGAAAATTTAAGTCACTATATTATTTAAAAGGGTTTTTAAAAAAAAAATGTCACTTGGAATTTTTTTTTTTAATGCTACATATGGCATTAAACTCAATAAGTAGGTTAAAAGATGCCATTACAATCAGAATCTATTAGTCAACAACGAAGTAACCGATAAAAAATTTGTATTTAAAAAAAAGTAAAAATGAAAAAAGGGACTAGAAACACATGCATGGTAACGCTTGAAGATTATTTGCGAGCAGTTGAAAGCAATTGGAGGTAATGGTGAGCGGTTGAAAGCAGTTATGGTTGACCAAAATGCTCAAACAAACAGACCCTTTGAATAATTTGTTAGGTTATAAGTTATACGTGTCTGCCATAAGTAAATAACAGTGTCTCGCATGTACACCTATAATTATGTGGAGCCAACAGAGTCATACTAGCTTCATGCCTAACATTGCAACTTGTAATTTTATCCTATTTTCCCACATCGATTATATGTCTTTCAGCAAAGTTACTATTTGCCCAACTGAAGTATATCCTAACATGGTAGTTCCAAGGCTTATCGTACCTACGAAAGAAGTATGCCCTTTATGTCCCTGACCTAACTTTCTTTGGTGGGTCCCACACGAGTCGAGGGGAACGGTCCACCATGTTCCCGGCAGACTGCATTGCTGCAGGGCTAGTGGAGAAGTGTGTGGTGGTTGGGTTTAATTACGGATGCATGGTTTGTTGGCCTCCAGATGGCTCAGCACCACCCTGACTTGGTTGGGTCCGTGGTGGTCACCGGCTCAGCATTGGCCTTGAGGCCCTTGACTCAATCCATTAGTAGCAAGGCATTGGAAAGGCTGGTGAGTTCCTCTTGGTCTGGGCTTTTGTTGACTACTTCGTCTCAAGGTGTCAAGGTTGTGCTTGAACTTGGGCTCATGCAAGTTGCACAAGTGGACCCCTAAATTCCTCTGCAAGGCCGACTATCTTGAGGTCTTTTCTCTTTCTCCTCTTTATCTCCTTGTAAATTCCATATATTCAAACTTATATATATATATATATATAAAATGAGCGGTAAGTTGTCAACCCATTGGACCCCTATGTAAGATAGTATAATGAACATCATAGGGATATGAGGGGGAGGTGGGCTTGGCTAATCTATACAATACGGAGGCTTAAATGTCTGGCTGGTAGTTTATGTATCTCCGCACCAAGAGAATAGCAGGCTAGCTGTGGAACTCGATCCCATGACCTCTACTTTGGGGTTTGCGATTCGGGACAACTATCATATAAGCTTGTGTCATTATTAATTATAATTTCTTACCTTTTATGAATGGTGAAAATTACTTTATGCGATGGCCTTATCACCTCTCCTTGAAAGACTAATAAATATGTTTGCCAAACATAATAGGACATTTATACAATAGAGTTTTCCTCTCATATATAACTATTACTATGATTCATGCGGTGGTCGATCCAACGCAAAATAAATCAGTAGTTAATTACATTACAACACCTTATTTTGTGTTCTTTTTACAAGTTAGTGACATTTAAGTGTCCTGTAATTAATCTTTATATTAACAAAAAGTCCAAAATGTTGTAGATTAAGATTGCCTATATATACACAAATTCCTCAAATTTCGAAAAATTGGACCTACGATTACAATTGCTTGTTGACAATCTAGCGGTCAAATCCAAACATCTTTGACGAGGACTTCAATAGTGTTTGAACATGGTTAGTTTTCTTTAGAGCAAGTGCAGTGCCTTGCTCGCCCGAGGAGAGAGAGAAACGCGCAAGGGAGGTGGCGGGGGGAGGACCTCCACTGAGCAGCTCACACAAACCGCCTCACGGGGAGTCTCACGGAGGAGAGCCGGCTCCCACGGGGCATGCGGATGCTTTTTTATTTTTTTAATATTTTTGTGATTAGTTTTTCTATTCTTAATTCTAAAAATAAAATTGTGTGTTATAAAGTGGGTCAAAGGGTATTATTTTATTTGGTGAGACAAAGTGGTGAGCCTTCAACTAGAGAGAGTGAGGATTGTGAGACAAAAAATTAGAGAGGGTTTATGTGGCAGTGGTAGGCCCCCATCGGTGAGCAAAAAATTGACTCACTACTGAATTTGCTCTGAGTATATTACACTCGCAATTTCTTTTTCTCTTTTCTTTTCCTCGGTTTTAGAGTATTCACCTCAAGCGGTCGTGATATAAACTATGGTTCAATGCCAAACACGTTGATGCACCTCAACTAAAAATGTACAGAGTTGTACATGACAAATTAAAAGAGTTGGAAAACCCATCGAAGGGGGTGCTTTGAAATTTATCCACATTATAACAAGGTGGGTTCAACTCAAATTATATGTATGGAGAATTTTCCTCCCTTTTATGGAAGGTATCTTATTTATCCGTTGATCGTTAATTATATTTTTAAGAACAGCAAGTAAAAACAATACAATTATAAGGTACGCAATGAAATAAACATTAGCTTAATAATCAATGAAGTCAAAACACTAATCATATATATATATATATATATATATATATATAAATGAATTCGAATTGCCATCATGATACGTATCCTGTTAAACATTTATTAAATTTTTTTTTAAAACAAAAAATTAAACAATATGTGATTTAAAACTATTATAATAACTAGTGTCTTTTCAACTATTTTAACGAAGAAAAAAGAAAATAAATTACAGATATGATAATACTATTATTTATAAAAATATTTTAGCTAATATTTCTAAAAATATTTTAGCTAAAATATACTTACCGAATTTACTATTACATGTTGCCTCAGTATACAAAATTCTGCGGCAAACTTTTCCGCGTTAAATCTGGGGGAAGGGAAACCCGCCAAAATGAACATTTTTAATGTTGTTTGCATATGTAATCATACACGATTGATTCCTACGGAATTCATTGTTCTCCCACAAATTCCTATTAATTCTGACTGAAAACCCTAACCCTAGTTCTACAATTCCGCCGAAATTAGTTCTCATGGGGCATGCTTCAAGACAATTTTCCGCGAATTATGAGTGCGAAATTTGAGGAACCAAGAATGAGGCGTCGATTTCATATATAACCTTCTGATCGGGGATTTAGGGTTTTCCGAACGGGATTGGAGATTTGTTATGTTGTCGTAGAATTAGGTTCCGTTTTCAAAAACTCGTTGAAATGGTGGTAGTGAGCGGATATTGTGGAATCCGATCCCCACTTAAATGCAGGGGAGATGAAAACCTGATCGTCGATCCTGGTTAGTTGACATCGACTTTGCTTGCTTTTTGAAATTTTTGCAATGTCATTATATATTGATCTTCATTTTTAAATGCATTAGCATGCTGATTTGTCTAATTGTAGTCATTTTGCGTGATTATGAATGCATTCCATGAAGGAACCTGCAAAATAGCTTTATCCAGATGGGAAAATAATTATTCTTAGAAGTTGGCACCCCTCTTCCAAAAAAAAGGAAAAGAAAATAGGGTCCTGGAAGATGATTGCTTAATGCTTATGGCTGGCGAGGGGGGAAAAAAAAACAGTTGAGAGAGAACGACTCCACTGGGGATCGAACCCAGAATCTCTGTTTCCGTAGACCAGCGCCTTATCCATTGGGCCATGGAGTCCCAGCTGTTGATTGATATGCTGCTTGATTATACAAGCGACGGTTTTTGAATTGGCGTGCAATTGTTTTGTTATTTACTCCTAGTTCATGTGATGATGGGATAGACAATTTCCACCTGTGACCCGTTCATATAAACTCTGATCAAGAAATTCTTCTTTAATCAACACTCTGATCCAGGCAGACAATTTCCACCTGTCCAGAAAGGGGTCAGGAATCCAAAGAAAGTTTTATATAAAGTTATGGGTAGTGTAGCGTTCCTTTGATTATGTTCTATAAATCTCTGGTTTATGGAGATTTGAAAGGAATCTCCATTGTTCTGCACTTAATTATGTTTGATTACCTACTTGCCATGTTGACTGAAGAGTACAAATATTTATTTCTACAATGTCGGCCTTCTCTAATCTCTATGAAGAGAGGGGGGGGGGGTATGCGAATCTATGTGTAAGAGAATATACTCGCACGCGAAGAGATTTCTGAAATCGTACGGAGTATCAGGTGTGGTTTTTTATGTTACTGAAATATTACTTTTTAAGGTGGAGAATTTCTGGGGGAAGCAACTTGGAGATGCTTAAATAACCTGGAAATTTCAGAACTTAATTAAGAATTTTACTCTCTCCCAATGCCAATGGATTACTAAAGATTTTGCGGAGACAAGATTATCTCATGGTTAACCCTAATGAATGATAGTACTAGAGCTTAATTAAGATTATGTTATATAAATCTCTAACGAATGCATAAAGTTTGCTGACGCTTAAGGCACGAGGAGCCTATTGCTAGGGTGAATCTAGATTTCATTGACTTGCAGTGCTTACTCAAAGATTTGTATTGCAAAAGATTTCTAAAGGATTCCTTGTCAAGTTTCCTTTCTGGCTTAACTTGGAATTCCTGAACACTTCAATGTCTGCCATAATCAATCCCAGCGGGACCACGAGCAAGTTGGTGAACACAATGTGGTGATTTGGTTTGGGCAAATTACCTTCCAAACCAGTGAAAGTTCCTCACTGATGTTTTATGGAGATTGATTGCAGGCCAGTTTTAGTCATCTACCTTTCAGCCAGTCTGCAATATCATGTTTGTTTGTAAACGCTAAAAACTTGTGGAAACCAATAACTGCATTGTATACTGAGTTACTAACAGATGGCCAGATGCTATGTTTTGAAAAATATTGCTTCTAGTTAGCTCCCTTATAAAAGATGTACGTTGATATACAAAATCTTGTGTTTTGCAAGTCATGTCGAAAGGTGTCGTCTTTTGTTGTTGATAATCTATTGAATGCTGTCACTTGAAAATTTATGCAGATTTCATAGTTAAGTTTGTCCCGTGTCATGAACCTGCCAAGGTTCTGATTTTTCCAAACTGGTGTCTAGCTTTGTTTGTAGTTGATTTTGGATTCATCTCTCCTTCAATCCCTAAATTCATTTGCCTTATAGCTTACTACTTTCTTCGCCTTTTTTTTTCACTTCTTCTGGATGGGGCTGTTGAAAAGGTCAAGGAAAAAGATAAAACCTGCCCTGCATCTTGATCCTGAAGTCAGTTTGTGTGTATTGTTATGGCCATCCATGGTCTCATTCGCTGAGAAGTCATACCAATAGAATAAAGGGTTATTTGCATAGGTCATTTCTTTCTTTATAGAAACCAATGTCTTTATACTATGCATCTTTAGGGATTTTCTTTTTTTTTTTTTTGGGGAAAGTGACTATTTTCTTTCATGTATTATTTTTTATTTTTTTATGCATTTGCCTTTAGGATCTCTCCCGGCACGTGTGCTTACACTTACCGGTGTAAGACTACCTACTTCAGGATCTCCCCAAAACCTGCGAAAGCGGGACCTATAATGAGAGTTGCTGCATTCCCTTTCACGTGTGTAATAAAGAATACTGTAGTTCGCCTCATTCAAACTCCTGATTTCTTTTTAATTCTGAAAATTTCAGTATCCTTAATTCAGAAATGATCTATGTGGGGTGTTTAATTAGATTTCCTTCCCTTCATTTCTGTTTGTACTTTCTGGTGGTGTAAAAAGTTCCACAATAATCAATGTATTTGATCAAAGGAAATCTGAATTTCATTGTTATGTTCTCTATCGAATATTATTTTGCAGTCTAGATAGATGCCTGATCTATTAGAATACTTATCAGGATGAGGAATCTGTCTAATGTGGTAGGACCATAGGAGACTTTCGCATCATGATAAATATCTGTCGAACTCCAATGTCAACATAAGAGAATATTACAAGAGGTACGTCTGATGTGGAGTGTGGGATGCAGGAAAAAGGACGTGAGGTACGTCTGAAGCTCAAAGACTATTACAAGAGGTAATAGCAAAGGGTCAGAGTGACTTGTACCTAAAAACTCTAGTATCCCAAGGTCTCAGGTCTCAGGTCTCAATCTTGGCTGCCACATCAAAGGTTTGTAGGGGAGAATTATGACAATGGCAATGTTGTGCGGAAAGATGTAATTGACATGTCATCAAGACGTGTTTCCATATTGATTTTAATGTATGTTTGTGTAGCCTAAGTGAATTTGGCCATTTCAATGGATGTAAAGAGTTGCTAGCAAGCAAGAATATCACTCTTTTGTGAGGCCTTCTCCCTCCTATTCGGAATGGACTAGGCCTTAAACTTATCGTGACAGAACAAAAAGATGAATGCGGCAGTCTTTAACCTTCATGAAGTGGGGGACCAGGAAAAGCTTAAATTTATGGTACACTCTGATAAAACATTACAACATTTGTGGACTAATGGTCGAGAAGTACCATTCTAAATTACAACTGCAGGGAAAGGATAAAAGATCAGAAGAGGCTGTTGAAGACAAACTAGAACCACTTCCCTTCAGAGTGGGGATCTCACTGCAGCTTAAGGTATCGGAGCAGCCTGTTAAGTACACAAAAAAGAGAAGTCAAACCTCACAAAAAAGAACCCAAGAGCTTACATTTACTGTCTTTTTTCTTTTTGCCTAACATATCTCTATCACATAATTCAGTTCAGGATGGCATGCATTCTGCGTTAGGTATCAGCACCATAATAGAGTTTATTCCCTTATCTTTGATAAATGTGTTCTGTCGTAAGCTTGTCCTGACTAAGTATACATAGTTCCACCACTCTCTTGCTGACCCAAAGGGGTTGTGTGAACCACCCCCCCCCCCAAAAAGAAGAGCAAAAGTGAACGAAAGATAGAAAGAAGTGAAACAATGTTCACAGCGTTTGTCTGTATTGCAATTTCTCTCCTTTGTAACGATATGCACCTGAGCTAGCAAGGGCTTTGAGCTACTGGTTTGTTTGGCACTTAAAGGTTGGATACTTTGAGTTGATGAGTAATGAATATGCAAATGTTGGGTCATTTTCTTCCTAGAAACTGAGAATAAGCTATTGTTCTGTCCTGGATTTTTTTTTTTTTTTTAAAAGACGTTTGAGAGGATAAAATAAAAAGAAGGTAAAGAAGGTAAAGAAGGAACAAAAGTAGATTCAGATTCTTTGTGAAAAGGTAAATAAGCTGTTTTTGAAATTTACTACTTGGACCACTTCAATTAACTACCAACTTTTATAAGATTTCTATCAACTTTCCCGGACTTAGACCCATGGCCCCCCTCCATTCTTGTGGAACTGAACTCTAACATCAAGGAAAATGCATTTAGTACAGCGTAGAACACCGCACGTGCATTTTCACCTCGCATATAGTATGAGCCATTATGCCACAAATCATATAGCTGTGTTGTCTAGACTGGTAGCTATTTTACTGCTATATGTGATATTTGATTAAACTACAATTATTGATACAAATATACCTTTGCTCGTCATTGAGGTTCATGGAGTTTCCTGTGGATGACCTGTAGTTGGGAATGGGGACACGTCCTGATTCAATCTGATTGAGATCCTCAAGGAGGATCTCATAGTGCCTCCTTACTTCCTCAGCTGATTTCCCACCGACAGCCCTGGCAACATTCTGCCAACGGTCTGGGGTGTCTTTGTCATACAAAGCGAGAGCCCTCTCAAATTGCTTGTTTTGTTTTGCTGTCCATGGTGTAGTTATGTTTTTGCTTGACGCCATTGAATAAATTTATAGATGCTACTCTATGAGAGGAGAAGAGGGAGAATATAGAGTTTAGTATGAGGAGATGAGGGTTGTAGTTTTAATGCCTTGCCTTGGGGGAGGACATTGCCAGTGAAGGCTACTTATAAGGAGTAAATGTGTTTTTTTTTTTTTTTTTTGAGAGAAGGGGGGGGGGGAGTAAGCCAGTTGGCGAATCTAGTTATCGGCCAAAAAGTTGAGAAAATGAGTGGCCCCTTCTGTTTGGAACCACAACTTCTAAATTCCATGGAGAAGCAGGGTCAGAGAACATCTGGCAAAAAGGGGATGGAGAATCGTTTTGAAAATACGGAAAAGAAAAGGAATCTCGTCTTAGGCCTACAGGTTGTGAGCTTTCGAGGCGAAGTAATTTTTCCGAGGGGAAAACTGTTTGGGTTTCTTCTATGTTATCACTTGGAGCTTCAACTAAAGAGAATGAGCAGTCTAGGAAGATACTACTCCGTAGGACAAATGGATTTTGAATTTGGGTTTTGTTATAGCTCTTACAAACGTTACTTGCTAAGTTAGCTAAAACTCATGCTTTACATCTGAATATGGTATTTAATTTCATTTGTTCCCTACTCCCTCCCCCTCTTCATTTCATTCCTCTTGCTATGTAGCAAAGTAAAGATTCCTGGTTTGGAGAGCTCTCCTCCTTGTAAAATTCAGATTATATTGAAGTTAGGCTGACAAGGACTCTAAATTCAGATTATATGAAGAAGTCTCCTGGTGAATTCTTCTCCTTGTTTCTTAAATTTAGTAACCTGCTGGATCCTGATTATCAACAGTTCCAAATAAGATGTTATATTTGGAGATTAGTCTGTCAAGTTACAGTTTCATTTTTAACTTTTCACCTTCCCCAATAGCCGTTTCTCTATTATGCCTGATATAACATTCGGATGTCTCTAACTTCTGTTTGAGAATAGCTGTGCCATTGGGGACCGAGCAACTTTTTAGATATCAAAGTTGAAGACATCAAATCTAGACAGAATAACCCTCTCCCCTCTAACACCCCACATGCAGAATAAAGGGAAGGAAAAGCGGTAAATGAAAGACCTTCATGGGAAGGGTTCACCTATGGCTGAGGAACAATATCTTTGGGCCATTTTAGCTAGCAGATTCTGAACCTGGATCATAATATCCTTTCCTGGTGTGTGGGGTCCTAACAGGCTTTTGTCCCAGTTTGTCTTAGGTAGCACTGTTTTTCTCTTCTAGAACCCTATTAAATTTGTTATAACTGCTTTCACAATGTGCATTCCAGTACAAATTTATCATATGTCACCAATTTGAGATTTTGGTTAATTGTGATTTTGGCCTTGCATGTCCAATATTGATCTTATTTGTCTTGTTGCATGTTAACTTCAGAAGCTTTGCTTGCACCTGGTCAGTGGATCCTGCAACAAATTTTGTCCAAATTATTTAAGCTTTAAGGTAAAATTCATCAAACTAATGCTCATCGATGCATATGAATGTCATGATTGATATGTAGTATACATGTTTTCATCACTTTGGTACTCGAGTGTTCTAATCTCTTTTGCCTGATAAACGACATTCCAACATCACTGCTATTTAGTTTGCTTAAATGTTGTATCTTTACTTCAGTTTTTATTCATATTTGTTGATCACTAGTCTACGAGCACATGGTCTGAGTTATGTCTGCCATGATCCATAGATAAAATACTGGAGGTTCAGATCATGGTAATCGAAAATTATGCTTGATTATCATTTCTTGAATTTTGCAGAGTTGTTTGAAACTTTTTGTTAGACCTTTGAAATGTGTAGAGAAGCTTTAAAATATGTAAACAATTCTCAACCTTTCGAGCTTGAATCAGGATGATAACTTCAAATGCGGTTGGTTTCACTCTGATTGCTGTGCTTGGCTAGCCTAATGCCACCCCTAGCCTATTGCCGATGATGCGGTCAATGCTTAGTGCTATTGCAAGGCTATAATCCATTGTATTGACGTCCTCAGCAGTTGAGGCCTGAAGGGGCCCTCCAATGTCTTATGGATAAATATTTTCGCCAGTGAAGGCAAAATTGTTAACGGGATAAGATTTAACTGTTGGATGGAGGATTGAAATTGTAGTTCTCCCTCCAACTGGGAAGGATTTGAATCCATGAACTCGGTGACATGAGGTGCCCCCTATTGAAGGGTGATGAATAACAAATCATTATGAATGGTGCCCACATTGTGCAGATGGAGTATCGTGTGGCTCATCATGGCCTTTGTGTGTCATCTTGGTTGTCCATATTAATACATTTTGGGACGCAAAAACTTTTTCTGTTCAATTCTAAACTCTGCAGAAACCAAATGTTAGCCTGGACCAATAACAAGAATGAAATATTAGGAACTTTCTCCTTTTTTTTTGTTTTAAAAGATGTAAAGCTAATGTTCTTGTTTTTTCCCCCAAAAAAAAAACCGAAAAGAAAAGAAAAGAGAAGGGTCAATAAGCAATTTAGGCACAAAGATGCCAATGGTCCTATGCACAACAAGGTTCATGAGATGACGGAGAACTCAAAGATGATGAAGATTAAGACGTTGACTTGTTAACTGCTTGGTGTTTTGAGTGGCTATGGACTTTCGAGAAACCATGACCATTTATGCTCCTCGTCCATCGAAATGCCGGTTATGTAATTTACCAAACTGCAAAATTGCCAACTTGGAACAGTTCAAAGTAGTGCAGCCAAGACCTTGGTATATTTTTTGCAGTTCATGAGGTTCTCTTTCTGTCATAGAGTCCGAAGGTTAGTTAACTTAGTAGAATTTCTTAAGGAGGATATAGGAATCCATGATTAAAGTTCATCTTCATTTACCTTTATAACTCCTTTTAATCCTTTACCCGATGACTGATTATGTGAAGGGAAAAAAGCAACCAAGTAGCTCTGTTCAATCAGCAGCACTACCTTTGCTCCTGAATCCTATCAACAGACAACTGAGAGATTGAGTGTCAGGAGTAAATAACAGGTAAAGTTACTCTCATTAGGAGATTGATTTTGGTTACCTAGAAAAGAGTAACGAAGATAAACTTATTGACTCATATCATAGGGTGTAATTTTGGAACCTCTTTTAAATAACATGTCAACATACTAATTTTCCATGAAAAGAACAACAAATAATTCAATAAGGATGCTACTTGTGGGCAGGAAAAGTCAAAATGTGAACAACATTACCCCTAATATGAGATCTGAGAGGGTAAGGGCAATGAGACAACTAATAACAAACTCATTAAAAAATCATATACCAGTCATGCATAATTGGTATAAGATTGGTTGTTGATTATTAATTATCAGCCTTAACCTTGGAAAAGGATGTCATGGGCTAACTTTCTTTCCTAATTTATGGCATGTGGTCCTCAATATTTGGTGCTCTCCAAAGTTTAATGTATATGTTCTTCTTAGAGGATCTAAATCTCAGCATCAGATTGGATAAGAGGATCAAGGGAGACATAACCTTTCAAAGGTCCCCGGATGCTGCCCAATTGCCCTTTTTTTGGGTACTGTAGCCCATTTTATGAGAATCTGGAATAATGTTAAATAATACATAGATGCAAATCAGGGGAAAAAGGAAGAAAGACAATGCCTTAGCAACGGAATCATGCAATATCTTGATGCAAAAGGTGAAAGTGGTACTTTGGTCTTATGGCCAAGTTGGACATAATATTCCAAGAGTTTTGGGGGGGGGGGGGGGGGGGGGGGTTAAAAGATTCATTTCTCTTTTGTGTGTGTTGGGAGTTGATGCTATTGGTTGGAAATATATTAAGTGCGAGCTTACTAGGAAAGGAAAGGAAAGGAAAGGAAAGGAAAATATTCGGGTTATGATCTGGCGAGAGAAGTGTACTAGGGTCATCCTCAATAATTGTGCTAGTGATTTTCACTTTTGACTTATGGAAGGTGCCATAATTTCACAATATACCATATCATCATCTCAATGTCTCTCCTCAAACTCCGACTAACACAGGATACCCAGAGAGGCCTGCCAATAAACATAATTTTTTAGTAGCACAAGGGCTAATTTTATTAAAATGTTGATTGAAGAGCATTAGCTAACATATTATTCAACCTCAATAAGAAGTATGGATTATGGAACAATTTAAGTTGTTGCATTGATCAAATAAAAGCATTCAGAAAAATTTTTGGCTTTCTGTTGTCCTTATATTCCTCATTGTATATTTGTATTGACCTTCTATTATTTTATTTCTGTTTCTGTTTGGCAGATAGGAAGTTCTCACAGTTAAAAATCACTCATAAGAACCACAAAGAATTGAAACATCCATGCTTTAAAATGTTGATATTTCCTTGTAAAATTTTCCATGGGCATCATTAGAGTTTGGCTTGTGATGCATGTAAATATGATAAAGAGTAATAACTAGCCAATATGTTGGCTAGGTAAACCTAGTTTGCTTAGTCTGATCTGTTCACTCATTCGTTCCTGAGAGCAATTTCTTGTCAGCCTATTTTCAAACTATCCAGATGAGAATCTAGGTTTTTCTTGTTCCTTCCAGATTTTTCCATCTTTTTCCTGGTTCTTCTGGTTCACATAAATTCAACTTACAACTTCTTCCAGTTTCTTTCAATTTGTTTCGTTTGTCTCCCCATGAAGTTAAGTTTCTCCAATCTAGAGATCAGGCCTTAGCTTGTAGCTAGGGTTAGGGACTACTCATTTTATGCTTCTAAATATGTGCGAAGCCAACTATGTTAGAGAATCAAATTAAACTTTGAGAATACTGCAACACTGAAAATGACAAAAACTAAAAACTGCAGGAGTCCTTGCTCAAGCAGTTAGGTCACTGTGAACTGATCTGAGCCCATATATTACACCAAGGGCCCTAGGTCGCCAATTAGTCCCATATTCTCTTCTTCCCTGCCTGAAGGGCATTTAAGTCCAGGAGAATTGTTCATTTCCACTGATTAGCTCTTGCGGGATGTTTTCACGCAATCTTTTTCATTTCCTCCTATCTAATAAGACTTCATAAAGCTAACTAGTAACTTTACAACAAAAGAATAGAGTTACACCTGTTATGATTTAGCATACACTCCGTAGAAACATAAATATGTCTTTTTGTTTGAGCTTGAACATGAGGTTGAGCTTGTCAACAAGTGTTGATAGTGTTCAGTTTTATCAATTATTGATAATAATCAATTTCACCATTTCAATTGTTAATGAACACCAATTATTTTGTTGGTTTAGTTCTAATTGGGTTTCAAACACAATTAAATGTATTTTAGCTCTTCTTATGTCTCTGAGGGACTTTCTGATCTCTTAATCTCTATGTGCAAACAGGGAGGTTTCTGACACAATAGGGAGTTTCAGATATATGTATTTGTGTTACTCATACTGAAATATTGAAAGCTTACTTTCTAAAATGGAGATGTATCTGCAGGGAAGCAATTTGAAGATGCTTGAATGACCTAGAAACTATTCTAATGGATAACGAAAAATTCGGTGGGGGATAGATCATTCCAAGTTTGATCATAATCAATGAGAGATGCTAGAACAGCCTGAAGTACTCCTCCCTTGCCCTTTGACCAATTAATTCATTGATGCTTGAAACATGAGCCTGCTAATATTAGTGTGAATTTAGAATTTCTGATTAACACAGTTTACCTCAAAGATTTGTATGAACAAAAGATATCTGAAGTATTCATTTTCAAAATTCCTTTCTGGCCTATCTTGGAATTCTTTAACACTTTTTCAAAAGATATCTAGAATTCTTGAACACTTAAACGCCTGCCATTATGTATCCTAATGGGACTGTCAGTGAGTTGGCAGGACAATGAGGTGATTTGGTGTGGCCAAATCACCTTCCAAATCAATGAAAAACTTCTCACAAGTACATTGCGATAATTCACCTTTCGGTGAGTTCGTGGTGTTGTATATGTCTATTGTTTAGTGGTATTACCAATGATTTGTGGAAGCCAATATTTACAGCATGTCCAAGGGATTCTACAGTTGTCCTAAAATCTTGCTTCTAGGCTCCTGGTTGAAGGATCCACTCAATGTATAGAATTTCATGTTTTGCTAGAATTTCATGTTGTGTCTGGAGGCTAAAGCTGTCCTCTTTTGTCGCAGAGAAACTATTCAACCCAGTCATCTGGAAATCTATGAAGATTTCATAGTCAAATCCATTCCATGTTATGAAGAGCTGAGTAAGACACCGGCTTTGGCAACTTGATGTGTAGAATCATTTGTATTTGATTTTGGATTCACTTTTCTTTCCAAATTCTTTTGCCTTATGTTTTTTGGAGCAATGTAAATTAGCTTTTGTCATTCATCACTCCAAATATAAGTTATACATCTAACCTGAGTTACTCCAAAACTGCTCCAATTCATGCTGACCAAGTCTTTTGCTTGATATGCTACTCTTACCTTTGCTTTTTATATGTTGCTACTTCTTCAATGGATCTGTTGAGGTCCCTGAAAAAGGCCCAGACTACAATATAGCCCTTTCTGCAGCTGGATCCTGAAGCCAACTTGAGCCTTTCCTCCTGACCTGCTATTGTTGTTATTCCTTGATAAGTTATAGCTATAAAGTAAAGTGGTACGTATGTAGGTTTCAGAAACTATCGTTTTATATGACAGTGGATCTTGAGGACTTTCGCCCTTTTATGTGAGAGTGATCATCAAGCCTTACTTATTTAATAAAGAGTACTTCAGATTGCCTTGTTTGGACTCTGGTTTCTTTCAGTGATAAAGATCTCTGTGTGTTTAATTGCTGTGACAACCTCTGGGGGGTGTTCTATTGGGTCTTCCTTCCCTCTTCTCATTGTGTACCCTATCTGGTTAATATTTCGATAATCAATGTATTGGCAATGGAAATCTGGAGCGACTTCAGTATTATCTCCTCTATAGGAACATTATTTGCACATTCTAAAGTGATCCCTGCTCTTTTAGAATACTTATCAGGATAAGGAATCTGTCTAATATGATATGACCTTCGGAAAATTCCACATTGCGATAAACATCTGTGGAACTTCTGTGTCAAACTAAGGGAATATCTAGGATACAAATAGGTTACTGTTCCGGTAAGGTGGCTCCATTAATTAGGAAATTTAGATGTTGTCTAATGTGGAGTTTGAAGCGGGGTAATAAAGAAGTAAATTCAGCATACTTTGAAGTTCAATGGCCATTCTAACAAGAACTGGCAAAGGGTTGGACCTTCGAGGGACTTGGACCTAAAACCAAGGCCTCAACCTTTTGGCTATTATGTCCAAGCTCACTGCAGCGGAGAAGTATAATGTGGAAAAGGACTGTGAGTGGTGTCAGTGGAAAAATGTAATTGTCATCTTACCGAGGATCTGGTCTGCATATTATTTTAACATATGTTTGTGTAGCCTAAGGAGCTTTGGCTGTTTCAATGAATATAAATAATACTTCCCAAGCTGGAATACCACTGTTATGTGAGGCTTTCTCCCTTAACTTTGTAGTGTATTAAGCCTTAAGTTTATTCTGCCTGAGGAAAGAGATAATTCTGTCTTTAACCTTCATGAAGCTGGGGAATCAGGAAAGCATAAGTTTATGATACATTTTGATAAAACATTACAGATCATGGACCCACTGTCAAGAACCACCATTAAATTACAGAATAGGCTCTTGACGACCAAACCATCGCACGTTCACTTAGGGCAGGGACCTTGCTGTAGCTTGAGGTTTGTGAGCTGCCAGTTAAGAATATAAGAAAGAAGAATTGAACCTCAGATCAGGAAGATGACCTAAAAAGTTATCTCTAATTTGTTTCTTTTTTCGTAGGATGCTCAATCACAGATTTCTGTTCAGGGTGGTATGCATACGGTGCTAGGCATCAGTATTGTTCAGTTGTTTGTGACAAAGTTCATTCCTTGTTCCTTTGATAATATGTTCTATGTCAAGATTGTCCAGATTAATCGTCACTTCCACCCCCCACCCCGCTTTCTTCCCTGTCTTCTTTCAACCAAAAGAAGAAAGTAGAAGGTAAAGTAAAGAAAGGAAGAAGTGAAACAATGCTCACTGCATTTTTCTGATGCTGCACTTTCTCTCCTTCGTCTGTAATGATGTGCATGTTACCTAGCAAAGACTGGGGGTTATTAATACTTTCCGTAGCATCATTTTCTTCATAGAGACTGAGAATTGGTTAGTGTTAGGTCTTGGATTTTTCCAAATCATTTCTGGGGAACAGATAAATTAAATTGAAGGTTTCTTTCTTTGTTTGGGAAGCTACACATGAAAATATACTAACGTGTGACAACTTGCAAAAAAAGAGGACAATCTTGATTAATGGATGCTTCATATGTAAAGGGGACTTTGAATCTACGGACCATTTATTGCTCCATTGTCAGTTTGCAAGGATACTTTGGAATCTAGCTTTCAGCTACTTTGGGCATTTCCTGGGGTTGCTTCTGATTTCATTAGGAACCATCTTTTGGCTTGGGAGGGTTTCTTTGGCAGGAAAGTTAAGAAGAAGAAGGAGACAACCATGGTCCTGCCTCATGTCATCTTTTGGAGTATTTGGAGAGAGAGAAACATAAGAGTTTTTAAGAGTACAGAAGCTCCTCTTCAGTGCTTGAAAGCTAATTTATCAAGATTCTCTACTTTTGGAAGAATCAGAAGCTTAGCTCTTCCTCTTTTGATGTGGTTGAATCTGTGGATAGTTTAAGCTTTATATTTTGGATGTATATAGCATTTTGTATTATGCTCACTGTGTAGCTGATCTTTTGATCCTGCTTTATTAATATATTTCCTTTTCCTTACCCCCCCCCACCCCAAAAAATAGGTGTGATCTCAAGTTGAAATAAGCAGTGGTCACAGGGTAACTTATACCTCGGATTGAAGACAGGATGAGTGTGTAAAGAAAGAAGGAATAAATTTAGACTAAGATTCTCTCTGTAAAAGTAAATAAGCTAATTTGAAAATTAACTATTTGGACCACCAAAAAAAACTACCCAACTTCCTACAAGATTTCTATCAACTTTATTGGACTTAGATTCAAGGTCCCCTCTGTTCTTGTAGAACTGAACTCAGACAAGAAGGCCCTCTGCTATGCAACTGATAATTATATTGACTACCCCACATGTATTCATTGCATCACATGGTATGATCCATTATGTCATGAATTATACAGCTTCACTTTTCAAACTTGTTGCCATTTTACTGGTATATGTTATATTTGATTAAACTATAATTGTCTGATGTCGATATACCTTAGCTGTTCATCAAGGCTCATGAAGTTTCCTGTAGATAACCTGTAGCTGAGAATGGGAATACATCCTGATTCGATGTGACTGAGATCTTGAAGGAGGATTTCGTAGTGCCTCTTTACTTAACTGATTTCCCTCCCAAATCTGGGCAAAATTCTCACTTGATGCCATTGTATGGATTTGTAGAAGTTATTTGTGGGTGCATAAAAGGAAAGAGAATAGAGTTTAGTTTTTCATTTTTCACTTTTATTTTTTTCCTTCAGTTTTTTTTTGTTTTTTGGGGGGGGGGGGGGGGGTGTTATAGTATGAAGATTAATGAGGCTTGTGGGCTTGATGCCTTTTGCCTTGGGTAAGATTACTGCTGAAAGTTACTTATAAGGAGTGGATGAGGGTAGAAAGAGAGAAGGGAGAGAGAATTGGTGAATCTAGTTATCTGCTAAAATGTGGAGTAAATGAATGGCCGCTTGTCTTGCTTGGTGCTACATATCCAAAATTCCATGCGAGAAGCAGGGCAAAAGATAAGGTGAAACGGAGATAGAGAATTGCTTTGAAATCTGGAAAGGGAACAGGGAAGCTCTTCTTAGTTCTAGGGGTTATGGGCTTTCTAGGAGACCCCCCCACCCCCAAGTGGACTATAGATATTTCATGTAACGATGTCCAATTTTTTTAGCTTTGTAGGATTTGATGACATCAAATATAGGGAGAAGTCACTTATAACCCCCCCCCCCAAAAAAAAAGAAGAAAACCCCTCATCGCAATATGCTTTTGGCTTCAACTTATGTCTTGTAAGCATTTTTTTGCTCTTCCTGAAACCCCGTTAATTTTCTACTACTGCTTTCATGTAGGTTTCCAGTATGAAATCATCATAGCTTGCCAATTTGAGATTTTGGTTATTTGTGTTTTTCTTAGTCATGTCCAATATGGATCTTTTCTTTTTGTCTTCTTACATGTTAGCTTCGGAAACTTTGCTTGCACCTGGTCACAACAGCCTGCAACAAGTTTGTCCTCTGGAACTAAGCCTAAGGTAAAGCCCAACAACCTAACGTATACTTATCTATATATGCATATGCAGATGTTGTCATTGATATATATAGCATATATGTTTCATCACTTTGGTACTCGAGCTGGGGAATTCGTTTGGTTGAGAAGCAACATTCCAACACCATTGCTAGCAAGCTTGCAGTTTTGTATCTTGCATGAGAATATAGTCATATTTTGATGATAAATAGGCTTTGACCACATGGCTTGACTTTTGTATGTGGTCCTTACAGCCCATGAAACATTATTTTAACACACTGAAGGTGCAAATCTTGGTACTCCAAATTTTTTTGGCTGTGTTCATTATGCTTAATTAGTGTTTTGTTGATTGTTGTTGAGTGGCTTTGAACATTTTTGTTAGACCTTTGGAAATTTGTAAGAAGTGCTCAAACTCTACAAACAGCTTTGAACTTTGTTATACCTATGAAATTTTTAGGAGCTTTGAGATTTGAAATGCTATCTCTGAAATTTATCATAAAGCTCAACAGTTCTAGCAATCTCCAGAAATTTTTTGCTGAAATTAACGGGGAAATATTGCAGGTCAAAGAATCTCGTATAAATTGAAATGATCAAGTCAAAGTCGATCTCCTTAGGTTTTCTTGTCGATAGGAAAGCATAAGGCCCCCCTTAGTAGAAGTTATAAATAGCCTAGCAAAGCATTCAAGGCCTAGAACAGAACATCCTCAAGCCTTGGAGTGGATTAAAAAGTTTGAATTACCTGAATATCAAAATTATAGTTGAGCCAACTTCAATGTAATGCTGAGGGTAGGCCATCATGCTTGAGAAGGCGATACCAGTTTGAGCTTGAAATAGGACAATAACCTAAAACGTGGTTGGTTTCACTCTGATTATGTGCTTAGCTAGGCTAGAGCAAACGCCTTGCCGTACAGCTGATGACATGGCCAATTCTTAGCTTGATAACCAACCAGATGCCAATGCTAGCCTCATGTTGTCGCCACTCTGCCTCTCCTATGTGTGTTTTTGCAATGGAGATCATCAATATTTGGTCCTCTCCTATGTGTGTGTGTGTGTGGTTTTTTTTTTGGGGGGGGGGGGGGGGGGGGGGGGGGGGAGGATCTGAATCTCAGCATCAGTTTGTAAAATGAAGATTAACGGAGACATAACATATCAAAGGCCCCTAGTTGCTATCCAATTGCATTTCTTTCTGTTTAGGTTTAAAACTCTTTTTTTGTACTGTACCCCATTTCATGAGAATTTGGAATAGTAGCAATAATAATCAGATGCAAATTACGAGAAAAGGAAAAACTATCCCTTAGCAAGGCGAATCTTGCATTTTGTTGATGCAAAAGGTGATGGAGATACTTTGGTCTTATGGCCAACTTGGACATAGTATTCATCTAGAGAGAGAGAGAGAGAGAGAGAGAGAGAGTTAAAAGATTTATTTCACTCTTTTGTGTGTGTTGGGACTTGATGTTATGGTTGGAAGCATACAAAGTGGGAGCTTACTTGGGAAGGGAAGGAAAATATTCTGATCACAATCCACCGAGAGTAGCGCACTAGTAGTATTCTCAATTATAGTGTGAGGAATTTTCACTGTGGACTCTTGGGAGATTCCTTACTTCACTGCACCATATCATCACCTCAATGTCTCTGCTCGAACTCCAACTGATGCAGGATGCTGAGGGAGAGGCACTAATGTACACAACTGTACGTGTACTTGCATATAGACTAATTCTGCTAAAGTTGCATTCTGAAAACTTGGCAGAGTACTATTCCATGTCTTAAAAAACACCATAATGAGATTTTGACATTCCCTTCCTGTTATCCTCTTTGCTGTGCTGTCCTTAGACGTTCCCCCCCTTCTCTTCTTTGAGATATGTGGATAACTGAATAATCTAAAATCGTCTCTATTAACTATTGAAGGATAGGAACTTAAACATGGCCAATACTATGTTTTTTCCTTCTTGGTAAGTAAATTTTACTAATCCCAAAATGAGCTTTATAATGCATTGCAGGACTTCAGCACAATCCTATGCGCCAAGCTAACTGAACAGAAATCTTTTCTGCAATAAAGCTATTGCGTAAAAACATCACTAGTCAGAGTAACTAACTTCGTAGCCTTAAGTTACCAATTGAGATTCTGCTCACAGTCCTCCTCTTCCCTCTTCTTTACTTGAATAATGCAGCTAATATAACTGCATGGAGATGCTGCAACTGGTTTCTGGAAACTTTGTTATTCCACGCACTCGAGACCTTTTAGAGACCAGCAGCAACAACAGCTTTCAAAATTTACATTTGTACACAATTCATCTATCACCAGTACTGACTCACACCTGTATACTCTTCCAGTCACAAGGTATATTCAATTTCATCCAAAGGAAAATTCCTCTCCATACTTCTCTAGATCACGAATCACATGAAGAAAAGATGCATGTGATTTTCAGTAGCCTGACACAGGATTATCTATATTCACTACCCTTATCCACTCCAACTTTCAATCTATCATGTTGGCAGCCTCTGATGAACTGCCATCCGCCGGAAGAAACTACACCTTGGTGATGCAAGTAGGAGCTATAGAAGTTTGGGTTTGTGCCTGTGCAGAACACTGTCACTCTGTCAGTAGCTAGCTTGTCTCTACTATTGAACACTTTCTGTACTGTCCGAGCAGCTTTTTTGGGATTTGCCATTTGCCAGATAGAATACCTTTGTACCTAGTAAGTGTGGATCCCTCTTACCCACAATATGTCCTGTGAATTACATAATCATCTCCTGTTAGCATTATCCTTCATTCACCCATTGGTTTCTAACTCCTTTGTAGGATTAGGGATAGTTCTTTTTTATTATTATTAGTTGGGCAAAGCCCTTACAAACTATAATGAGAATATGCAGCTTCTAAACAGGCCTTAAACCAGAACTTACATAAAATGCTCCTAACAGACCACATGAATCATACATAGACAGCAACTAAAATCAGCCAACTATTGACCATGTTAAATCCCAAGATAATAGAGTCTCAAGTTTGCAAAGCAAACGGTGTTAGAGAAGCAAACCAAACTGTGAAAGACTGCAGTACTAGAGGTGACAAAATATAGTAGTAAGCTTAACTAGTTAAATTTCTATGGACTGTGTGTCCATATATTACATGAGAATGGGCCTTTGTTTTGTGATAATAATGCCGTGCTGAAAAATGTTGCCTGGAGGCCGTTGCTGATCACCATTATGTGGGCCTGGCTTCCTGTTTGATCCAAAGTTATCTTCTCCCCTCCCCGTAGGCTTTCAAGTTCAAAAGTATTCATTCCATTCCCACTCATTAGCTCTTGTGGGATACGATAGTCTCACATAAGGACTCCCCACTGATTTAATAACATCCCATCTTTGGTTCATTTCCTTGCACTCCTATTTTGAAATACTCCTTTTCTTTTTGGAGCTTGAATGCCAGATGTCAAGCTTGTTAACAAATATTGATAATGATCAGTTTCATCATTTGTCCGTTTGGTTCTAATTGGAATTTAAATTAGATTACTAGACCTCTCCCTTCATTTGGAGATCTAAATCTCGACAACTTTTTTGTACTCAAGTTATCTGTTAACTTTGAGGGTGGCTTTTGGCGGGGGCGGGGGCGGGGGTTGAATGGACCTGGGTAATGAATTCAGACCCCTGTTATTACACCCAGAAGTTTAATTGGTTAAATTGATGTCTGCTTTTGAGCTTCTGATTCTCTTCTCATTAAATGTTTTTTGGATACACCCTATGACTGTAATATATAAATTGTGACCCCTACAATATTATTGTAATTTCACTACACGAATGAGTTGAAGAAGTAATAGTTAATGTTCGAATTTCCAATCGAATGACATGTATTAATTGATTCAAAAAGAAACCAAGTACTTGTATATGAAGATATTGCAAATTCTAATGTAAGATGAACTCATAGATTTTTTGATCTGGGGTTAGTATGTCTTCTGTTGTTGTGTGGCTCATTTATACGGGGGCGGGGGCGGGGGCGGGGGTTGAATGGACCTCGGTAATGAATTCAGACCCCTGTTATTACATCCAGAAGTTTAATTGGTTAAATTGATGACTGCTTTTGAGCTTCTGATTCTCTTCTCATCAAGTGTTTTTGGATACAGCTTATGACTGTAATATATAATTTGTGACCCCTACAATATTATTGTAATTTCACCACACGAATGAGTTGAAGAAGTAATAGTTAATGTTCGAATTTCCAATCGAACGACATGTATTAATTGATTCAAAAAGAAACCAAGTACTTGTATATGAAGATATTGCAAATTCTAATATAAGATGAACTCACGTATGTCTTCTGTTGTTGTGTGGCTCATTTATATGTACAAATCTTCTTCCCATAATTGTTTCCGGTAAGACCATTTTATGAAATAGATTATGAGAAGATACGATATTGAATTAAACAGTAACTATGAAATGAAGATACATGAGATTTGATGAGGTTATTTTGTCTTTGTTGTTGCCCTACTAGCTAGGCACCATCATACTTTTGATAGACTAATCTTCTATCATGTAGGCTTTCTTTTTCCTTTTTCTTCCTTCTTTTTCTTGCCACCTGGTTGCAATAATCATGTAGTCTTAACAGTAGGGTTCCGGAAAACCCCACTGCAATGGAAGTGGGATGAACCTTATCATATATCCCAACAATAACGAGCTGCTTCTTGTCCTTAGTCTTATTTACTTTATCTACTTGGGTATTTTCAAATGTAAATTTTTAGTATATATTTTTTTAATTCAAAAGAGACTTACTGTTTTTAAAATTTTGCTTGCTCAAAAAACTGTGTCTGAAAGACCACCACCACCAACAACAACAAATTCCAGTGTAGATCTCGCTTTCGCAGGGTCTGAGGAGATCCAAATATATTCGGTCTTACCTCAATAGACATCACTTTTGTCTGAAAGACCACGTAAATGACACCCTTAATAATTTTAAAGAACTGCATTTTGTAGACTACTTTTGAATTGCTTGTATGCTGCAAGCAAGTTAAACCTTTTGCTCAGAGCATAGGAGTTTTAGATATCTGTCATTAATGGCTAGTTAGGAATTCTATTCATGGAAAGAATCATATGGTTTAGATATGGTAGTGAGATGTCTTGGCTTAGTTTCTTTTCCAGTAGGATATTCAATGGCTATCTGGCTGTATCTTCATAGCAATGGCTCATGCTTAATAATAATATTAACAATAATTATGATTGATAATAATAACATTATCAAGATTCAGGATAGGTGACTTCATGCAGATATGCTCTTTAGCAAGGTTTATTTTTTTATTTTTTTATTTTTTAAAGTAGGGTAAGGGAGGGGCTCCGAGTGCTGTTTATTAGGATCTGATAGTCGAATTGTGATCAAATTATTGATAGTCAGATAAGCAAGAATCTTGCCATCTATCCATCTGTAATACCCAAGTGGGTCAACCTGGGTTATATACTGTAAAGGAAAAAGGCAAAGAAACTTTTTTTTGGTTCATTTGTTTTTAGTTTTTGAGACACAGAATTTGAATTGGAAGCAAAATAGAATTAGCCAATCTCATTGGTTATGTAGTGGCCTTCATGCCCATTGAATGGGGACAAACCCCTATGTTTCTAGGTTTCTCTTGTTGGGAGTGACATCCTTTAGTGTAGAAACCTTCCAAAAGCATCATGCAAGCATTTGTCGTGCTTGCTGAAGGTAAAGTCATCTCAGTTCTATTAGTGTTGCATTTTCGAGCTTAGATTAAAAAAGCTCAAGGCGCATAAAAGCACAAATGGTCCTGGGGCCTGCGGCGCAGGCTTTTTACACACGAGGTGCATTTTTATTTGAAAATATTTAAAAGTCATTTCAAATCATATTTTGACAAATAAGTTAGATGATAGCATTAAATAAGTGACTAGGCATTACTTCAGGCCATATTTAGTATCTTATATTGGGTCCATCAATTCCGAATGCATTTTAGGATTGAGAGAAAAAAAGAGGAAGAAAACAATGTTTGACAGCATATTAGAATGGAAAGGAAGTGTATTTTTTAATCCTTCTTTCCATATTATTGGCGTCACCATATTTCTCATCTTAAGAGAGGGAGAGACCGACGCAGATCAGCGGCTGGAAAAGTATGGAAAAGGATTAGTCAACTCTGTCTTTATTAGAACACTATACAAGCCTTGAACTACATCCGAACCCTCTATTCAAAAATTAGAGTTACTAAATTGCATGCAATTAGATAAGGGTTTCTACCCAAAAGTGAACAATATAGCAAAGGTAAGTGTCAATACAAAGGTATTTGTGTTTTTCCATGGTGTGTGTTCCTTTGTCTCTTCTCCCATGATCTTTTTCCATAAAGCGCGGGCTTGGATCATTTTGAGTCTTGGTTTGAAGTGCAGAAAAGCACGGACTTACTTCTGTGGGGTTAAAGAATGAGCTGGACTTGATAGTGTAAACACATCCCACGTAGGCTAAGTTGAAACCATTTTGAGTCTCATGGCATGTCTAAGTTCTTGGCCTATCCCTCCCTTCCACCAAGAGCCATAAGATGGATCCACAAGGGGTCCTTAAGTCCTTTCTCTTAAGAATTGAATTGGCTTTTATTCCATGTGAAGTATTGTCACTTTTAATTTGTTTCCTTTAGAGTTTGAAACTTCTATGGTTTCTAAAGCTTTCCTAGCTTATCCACATTTTACTGAAATCATTTTGCTATAGTCTTGCAGGAGTAATGTTCCTTTTACTCTTCCTCATCCTTATCAGTTATCACATTATTAAAAATTATACTTGGATTCTACGATTAGGTTTCTACGAATGGAATAGGTGATACTCAGACATTGCAAACCTACATCTGTATATTTGTCTGGTAACATTCAACTATGTGTGTATGTTTGAGCCTCAGGTGTGGTTTTTAACATGAAGCTATTAAACTAGATGGACAAATACATCAAAGATGAAGCAGTAAGCAGTGACCATATGCCTTCTTCATAATGTTATGTATGAATGATTATTATCATGATGCGTTATGCAGCTTGTGATGACATTGTAAACTTCATTTTTTTTTTTTTTTCCTTTTTCATTTCTTGCTTTCCATAGTGCATGTGTGACTAGCCTTTTTGTTGTTCATAACAAACAAATAAGTCTTGTAGAATTGTGTCACAAAAACTCATTGTAAGCGAGCAATTTTTGCACTAGCCCATTCAAACGGCTTATATATCACGTTAACTGTCTCGGTATGCTGGGGAATTCTAACAGATATTTGCATGTTAAGCTATAGAAGAGAGATTAGTCTTGTCCAAATGGGATTTCCAGATATCCCCGTTGACTGATCATTTTCAATGTACTTACATATTGTATGAAGTTATTATTATTTTTTAAAAATAATTTGCTCATACCATCATATGCATGAATGTACGATATAATGGACGCTTTGTGCATTATTTTATGTCCTTTTATGCAGTGGGTGGATCATGAGTTAGAGCAAAAGAAATTAGCCTCATCTGGAATGCTCTGTAAAGGCTATGTAGAACCTTAATTTGCATAGTACATATCATTGCATCTACCCTCCCAATTTCCTGAGTCCTATGTTTTCTTTTAAAATGCGTTTTCCTTTGTAGGGGAAGACTATTTCTTTATCAACCGCCGCTAATAATTGATGTTTCGTAATGGCTATGCAGGAGAATTGTATGGCCAACTTGTTTGGAGGGGAAACTTTAAACTCCAACAGTCCAACTGGATCCTAGTGGCCACAAACATCCTCAGTTTGCAGACTTTGTGGATGAAGTCAAGAATTTAAAATGCAATTTCAGTCACGATACGGTAAAATCGTTCTAATACGGCCATTGCGTTTCATATCGCGGATGTTGCGGCATGAAAAAGCGATTCGCCCAACTTCAAAACCTTTCCAATGCGGTTATTTCGTCGCGATTCGGCCACATTTTGAATCCATGGATAAAGTTCATGTGTCGGATTTCCTTGTAACAAATTGAACAAATAAATAATGTCAATGTACACTGTTGGAATTTGCTGGATTTCAAGAAGTGCTTATTATAGATAAGCACACTTCTACCAATGAGGCACCTGTTATTTGCCGTAGAACATTTCGTTTATGTTAATTACAGGGTTTGAGCTCAATATCGATGCTAATATTTTGGTCATTACTACGTAGTACCAAACAGTTTTGTCTTTTTTATGTTTGTTCTACCTACATTCCTATATGAATCGGAATTTACCTCGAAACTAAAATTTTGCTAGAATTCTCATATACAATGTTTTTATTGCTTAAAATTAGGGCTTTTTTCCAAAGAGGTGAAATATTCAAATCCCCAACTTCAGCCGGTAATGTAAACCAGAAATACATAATGCAAACAAAGAGACAAAATTGTGTTAAGATGGAATCAAATTATGGGGTAGGAAGGGAACCATTTATGTGATAGAACATGCCAAATTTGTGGCATGCAAAAGGGTTGTTTTTTTGGGTTATTGGACTACATGATAAGTGGGTGTCAACTCGTCTAATTGGTAAAATTTTTAAAAGTTGTTGCTAAAAACTTAGGTTTGAATTTCACCTACACTGACTTTTGTGCCTCATACACACCCAAAAGAAAAAAGGAATATATGAAAATGATGCTTCAAAAATTGGAAATAATCCATATCAACACAAGGATCTTAATTAAGTAGCTATTTGATTTTGAATTCCACTTACACCGATATTTGCACCTTATATGCACCCCAAAAAAGGACGGTTTGACAATAATGCTTCAGAAATTGGTAAAGTAACCCATATCCACAGGAGGATCGTAATTGGGCTGTCTTTAGTGGCTAACTTGCCATCGACCACTACTTGAACGTGCCACTTGATAATAGTAATGCTAGTCACTATTTACAGACGATAGCACGTCAATTCTCTATATCATTTATGGGACCGACTCTAAATGGGTTGGGCCCACTGGAGCATGAATTGGGCTATTAAAGGCCCACAGTTCTGGGCATCTTAATCAATTCAAGATCTCTCAATGGTGGACCCACTCGTTGGTGAAAGAGGAGCACAGATGGGATACTGGGAACAAATAAATTACTCGATAGTCTACGACTTTGTTTTTTTTTTTTTTTGGGGGGGGGGGGGGGGAGATAATGTACAAGAGCACAACAATTATTAGAGTACAGTCTTCTTTTGTATGTTTTCATGGCTACATTGAGATTAGGTGTAAAATGAACTGATGTGTCATTATTTGATCCAAATTATGAGTCCTTTTGCAAAAAAAGACACAAACTCCTTCATAGTCAATCTGAACTTAATATAGGATTACTTAGTTCTGATCCAAGGTAAAACCAATATAAACTCCTTACAAAATAGCTCAAATTTCAAATTTAATGAGTGAACCTAAATTTTATCAAATCTAGAGTTAAGCTGAATTTCAACTCAAATTTTACCAAACTTAAAATTAGACGCCAACTAAATTTGAATGAGACAATCTATTTCCCAGGTTCACAGTTACATGGGGTGACTCAATTAACAACTAACCAAATTTCATGTAGTCATGTTAAAATAGAATCCCACCTAAACATATGCCAAAAATTTGAAATAAGAGAAGCAGATTATTGGACTATTCATACCTATCTAACTACCTGTTAATTTTTGTCTCAGTAACAAAAATCTCACTAATATGACAATCCTAAAGTTACAGTTTTCTTGCCACATTCCTATTTTTCAAAAAATAATAATAAATTTTTTAAAAAAAGGAAAATTGACGAAAATAATTTGAACTATTGAAAATATCGACAGGAATAATCTGATTTGGAAAAAATTAAGACTGACAATCTAACCTTTAATCCTATTCTTTGTAAATGTATCAATAATGAGTTTGGGTAAACTTGACTCAATTGTATACTAACATGGATTTTCTCATATTATATCATTCACAAGAAATAGGGGCAAAGGTTAGGTTGTTCATTGTAATGTTCCAAGATCAGATTATTCGTGTCAATAATTCAAATTATTGACGTCAATTTTCCCTTAAAAAATGCGTATTTTCCTATTTCTGTTATACGTGCTGTAAACACAGAATGACGTTTCAATAGAGAGCCAATAAACTTGGGAAAACAACACGGTGACGAAGGTATTTATTAGAGAGTAAAGATAACATAGAAAAATGATGAGGATCACATATTTTATGAAAGCCAAGATTTTTGCTCCCACGTTTTACTGACGGCCCTTCATGCCAACTCAAAACCTGGTCGAATGAGGGATTCCTCTGGATAAGACTCTACATGCATGTAGGCAGTCATAAATTTTAGCCTAAAAAACATGTTTCACTCTAAGTTGTATAAAGACCCACAAATCAGAACTGCCAATTAAAAGCTTTTTTTTCCGATTATTAGTGAGAAATGACTCCAGAAAACAAATATCATCAGCAAAATATAATCAATTACTGAGCAAACATCTAAATCGATACTTAATATAAGGAAAATAAACAACTTCACTGATTACTAACAAAATAAAGTAATAAACGTCTCCTAAATTTGAGTCAACTAAAAAACATGTTTGCATAAAGACACATAAATCAGAACTGCCAATTAAAAGCTCAACAAATCCATCTGAATCAAACTTACTGCAGTCAATCGCTTTTCTCCGACTACTTTGGTGACATCTTTAGTAGAAAACATCTCAAGTTCGATCCTCCATATATTTAACGTATATTGTATCAATCTTGCACCTGCTATGTACCAACCAAAAAAAGTGAAAAACTACAACTATTCAAGCAAAAATATTGGAACCAATTATAAGATAGTTCTCAAATTGCTAAAATGTGAGAAGATCATTATATCCTACATAGCCACATATGTTATACTTGAAATCAATATTCAAGACTTCATACCTGAAACGGATAACAAAATTTTGGAACTTGCTAAACATACAAAGGCAAGGATAAACCTCAACAATGAATATGATCTATAAACTAGTTAATAGTTGTTACCAAATATCTGAATTCAAACTCCAATACAACAGCCTTGTGTCCCAAACACCCAAAAAATAAACGAGCGAGAAAGGGCGCAATAATATTGTTCTCGTATGATTAGAAATGAATGTGCCGCTTGCAAATGCAACTCAACCGTGAAAAATATCTTCAATGTAATTACTAAATCAAACAAATATCTTCAATGTGACAATTAGATGACTTGACTTGATACCAAAACAAAGTCGAAAGAAATGGCCCAAATCCATGGAACGGTAAAAAAATATTTTCTAAAGATATATCTAAGCAATACAGGAAGGGGAGGGGAGAGCCCATATATATGAGTAATATTAATATGACATATATCTTTTTTTTTTTGTGTTATTAAGAGGCTAGAACATGACATATATCTCTATTTTTCCTCATTTTTGGTTCTATGTACTCTTCTTGGAAAACGAGAAAAAAGGGAGACCATAACCAATGCAAAGAAAGCAAGGAAATCGAAGAAGTACAATGTAACCAAGCTGAACAAAGGTTGCCCGGCCACTCGGTAATAAATGCTTGGCTATCTGACACAACCAGCAAGTGAAATGATCGAATGCTAATACCCATGATTGTCTTATATATCCACGAGAAAATTCGTGGTTATCGTAGTAGAGTTACAAGAAAAAACACTTCTACATTTCGATTCAATGATTCGTAATAACCCCTCATTTTAGGCTATATCCAAGAAAAACCATAAAATTCTACAATCTTAAAACGGTGATCTTAGAAGACCTAAGTTCACATATTCATTGGACCTTACTATTTTTGGGTTGTTTGCTACTCTGAATACTTGTAAAAGGCTCTTCATGTCTCTAAGGATAGTAACTGCAAGGGTGAAAAATAAACACCTAACACATAAAGAGGGAGAATACAGAGTTTCCTTTTGCTGCATTGGCTTATGATTAGTAATAATTGGACCTGCAATGTAACTGAGGACAGAGCCAGAGGTGAAGTCCCGAGAAACCCAATTCTCTTTCTCTCAGTCTGTCTAAGCCTTTAATTCAGTGAAGATAGGAGAAAGGAGGGATGGGATTCCCTTCCCATCGGATCTGCCGCATTTCTTTCACTGCCTCTCACTTTCTCTCTCCATATTATTGACTTCCACTCCATTCAGATAATACAACAAGAAAGAAAGAAAGATAAGATGAAGATGAGATGACTTATCTGAATAGTAATAAACTATCTTAGCATCAATGACTCACCCTAGACTAGTGTCTTCCTCAAAGATTATTGATACTTTTATTATTTTAAATCCAAAAAGATAAAAATCTAGCAAGATCACATCGAAAATTGGGCTCCAATCACCGGGTGACATGTAAGAGTCCAAAGATTGTCAAGAAGCATGCAAATTCAAAATGCAGATACAGTGCAACTGCCCCCTCTATTTTCTTGGCTGCTTTCAAATTCTTTCCTCCTTCTACCTTTGAAATATAATATAAAAAGAAGAAAAGAAAGAAAGAATAGCAAAAATCTCTTAGAATTTCAACTGGTGCCTTCCATGGCTAGCAGAGGACCCAGAATTTACTTCCACCATTGATTCTGACAGGACCAGCCTCCTCCCCAGAATTGACAACCCCACAGGCCACATCTCTTTTTTGGCCCCAAAAAAATATAAAAATACCTTTAGATTCTCCACATAATTGGAAGTCCTCTGTTTTTTTATACAGCACTTCACACTTTTTCTCTTTTTTTGTCAATAAAATCATGAACTCCAGACTTGGGACATTATTTCTGTTTTGCTGCCCACAATTCTTCTCTTTGATTTTCAAACCCTTGACACAATTTGGGCAATTACTAAATGCAGCTAATCTTGACTAGAACCACAGTCCAATACATAACCAGCAACTAGCATAAAATCTTTAATGAGAACTTCTGACATATTTTTTATTGATCACGAACCTATGTAAGCACCAACCCTGCCTAATGGGCTCAGTCCCAGCTATCACCTTTAAGATAACATAATAGAGGATTTTTTTCAATGACGGCTTGATTCTTTGATCTATCTGTGCATGCCTAATCCTATGACGTTTTCAAAATCTACTCCATTCTGCAAGCCTTACACAACAAGGCTTCCCTATCGTCCACTTGCATTCTAAATCTTTTTGATGATTCATCAGCTGCCACATTCTACTCAATTCCACACCAATTCAGATATATCAGCAGAATGCAGCAAAACCGACGTGATAATCAATCCAAGCATTTCAAAATCAAACTAAGTGATGAAGCAATATCATGGCGCAATGATACCAGACAGGCACAAGCTATCCATAAATAGCAAAAGGTGACTACTACCAAAATCTGGAAACCCTGATTATTGGACAGTTGGGTTGGAAAATCATAAATCTGAAAAGAAAGACACTATGAAGCAGGGAGGGTAATTGAGAAAAAGGTTGTTCTTTTGGGTTGATCATGCCCACAAATGTGACAGCGATGGAAGGCGAAGCATGAAAGAGAGAAAGAGGGGGTCCCATGTGGCTTTAGTTCCTTTTCTTTCTTGGGGCCCGGGGAGGGGGGGTGTTAAGAAGGCTCATCATAAGTGGATACATGCAACTTGAACGGAGAGGGAGAGGGGAAGAGAGACTTACCAAAAAAGAAGAGGGAAATTGCATCAGAATTCGCAGGGCCCATAAGCTTCATAGTGGAAGTAGCCATCATCCTCACTGGAATACCTCCCCACCATATATCACAGTTATGTTCAGTAGGCCTCCATTCAATAGTTTTCAGGGTCAGCCTGAGGCAGACAAGCAATCAAATCAAGATGAATTATCGAACCAATCATACATTCAACGTTCATTCACATAAGATGATATAGGAGCAAATATAAGATCCTGCCTGAAGAAATAAATCATCAGTAACTGCAACTAATTCATCTTAATAGAAATCACTTGAGACAGTCAGTAGTTGTGTTCATTTCATCTCCTAAGCAATGTTAAGCTCGTTTCGGAGCTCCGTTAAAAGTTAAAAGCTATACTAAAAACATTTTTTCAGGCTACTACATCCCTTTCAGAGCCCCTGAAAATTAGAACTCAAGGAACACTACCATTGTTCTCCTAACTGCCCCAAAATTTGTGAAGCTACAGCAGCCAAAACAACTCTATGTAAGTGCTTAGCTAAATTATGTTATGAAGTTCCGTTTTCCTTCAAGAAGGGGAAAAGCACCAGTACTAAAATCCACAATGCAGGAGCAGAGTTACTTAATGACTGACAAATTAATCTCATCATTAAGAGCAAGACAGCATAATTACTGCTAACAGAATATTTTGTCTGTGATTTACTGACCTTCAGCTTGATCTTAATGTGTCGCTTCAATGAAATGAAAGGGGAAGCATATTAAGCCATCAATCACTGTCTAAACAAGCCCACAACAGGAGACATAATTAGATTGACAAAATCTGTGGAATAAGTATATGAAGCAGACATCTTATCCTTAACAAAGGGAATGCGGAAATACCGCTATGTTAATGACTACCAACTTGCATTTCCAGCAATAAGTCAGGATCTTGTAAAGTTTGTTTGATTCATCCTAATTGATTATATAATAATACCAACACTAATCTGTCCAAGTCTTCATTTATTTTTATTTCCCATGAGTGATCCAGACCAAAGACTTGAAAAGAAAAGGCTTTCACAACTTTAAGTTTCCATATTGCTAAAACCAAAACCATGAGTAGCTTGACATATAAAATGATGTCAGGTCTATTCAAGCAAATGAATGCCATAAGGCTAAACAAAGATGATTAGACGTCATTGGCACTGATACTTCAAACTAAAAGCCCTATAGCCTAGGTTATGGGAGACAACTATTATTTATCAGTATAATCAGATTGCGATCTTGATCACTTAATAATGGCATGAAAAGATATATACTCAAGGTTTCAAATAAGAAGCTGTTACATAAAGCAAGATATTAATGAGCAATTGAGCATTACAGGGCAATTTTAGATGACATGCCATTTTTAGAAACAGAAAAAGGGAGAAAAAAAGGGGCCATTCAATGTACCCTCCCATTCCTCAGCACCCGCAGAATCTTCAGCTGAAAGGCAGTTCAACTATTCAACTAAACAGCAGACTTCTCGCGACCCTGTTCACCTCATCACCTTATTACACATCATCAGATTGCCATGTCAGTGCTTGAGGACCTTATGGCTGCCCCATTTGCCTAATCATGTGGGCAGAAACGTAAATGAAGGCCCTAACTTCCAGGTAACCATCACAGTGGGGCCACTCCCAGCAAAAACATGCAAGAAGCAATATAAACAATCAGAAAGAAATATGAAATGACTTCCCCAAATCTAACACATGTAATTAACCACAAAGCATTAGTGGTAGTGTACTACTATGCCTGTTTCTCTCTCAGCCTACACTCCGTTGAAGCAGAAGTTGCTTCTCTAGTTGCCGTCGCGCTGTTGGCAAGACAAGCTACGTGGTGATCATGTGTCAGGAAGGACCCACGGCCCACAGCCTCTAGTTGTGGGTAAAATCGATGTCTCTCTGCCCCAGTTGCCCCTTTTCCTCTCCTATCTATCTATCTCTAATTGCCCCCTCAAGGCCCCCAAGAACAACATAAATACATTTGTGATTTGACAGAAGAAGAAAATGAAAAAGAGAAAGGGGGGGGGAAGAGAGAGACAGAGAGGGCGTTTTCTCCCTCCTAATTATTCCAGCTAGTTGTGTCAGATACCATATTGATACGGTCAGATATCTCAGGCAAAAATCCACCCTCTTTTCCTGCCTTTATATATACCTTGAACGGCCCTCCCTTCTCCCACTAGATTTGCAACACACAAAAGAAAATAAAAGAGTGGGAGATACAAAATGATATACAGAGAGAAACAGTCATAGTTTTAGTACCTTGCTCATCAAGAACCTGTTTAGGTACAAAGCATTAGAAAAGCCTGCCTAATCCTCACAGTGCATCAACTTTCCCTTTCTCCCCACCTTCATAAACCAAAAGGATAACAAATAGTTTACATCTACTAAGGCTTTGTAACAAGATCGTAAAGTAAACATCTTTCCTTACTTTTTCTGTGTTGGATAAGAAAATGAACAAAGCTTCTGCGGAGATGCGACACTGCCTGAACATCCCAGGCATTGCCGCCAAAATTGAAGGTATGGATATTAGTGTGCTGGAAAAACAGAGAATAGCTCTAAAGTGGCAACAACACTTACTACAAGTCCAGCCACAATACCAACAAGATAACAGCAGTTTCAATGAAGCAAGCATTCAATCTTTGACACCAGCACAAACACAAACTTTTCAGGGCCTCAGTGTGGGCTGTGGCCCGAGCTTACTCCCACCAAGCCCCAATCTTGAAGAGCTTCTAAACGAACCCATCAAAACTGACCCCAGAGTGCACAGCAGGTGGATAGATTTCAATGAACCCAGCATCCAGTCTGCTAGGCAACTCAACAGTCTTGGCTATGGGCTGAATCATGCCATTTCAAGAACTGCCAGTTGCCCACCATTGGTAGCAGCAGCCGCCACAGCAGCCCAAGGCACTGGAAGACAACCTCTCACATTGGACCAAAAGCTGAGTGGAGCAACTGGAAGAGAAAATTTCAAGAAGAGAAAGGCGGAAAAGAGCCTACCACCAAAGGTAATTGCTGTTTTCATGCTTTTTCTCACCAATCCACAATTGTAATAGAGCAAGCTAGGTTGAGTTACCAACCCAAAACAACAGAGAGAGAGAGAGAGAGAGAGAGAGAGAGGCAATCAAGTTTACAAAAATTAATCAAGATCAGAAAGAAACATCTCAGAAGTCATCAATTCTTAAATATTATGTAGCAGGGGAATACAGAAGAAGGTAACAGATCAAAGAAGAGTAAGGGATGTGCAGAAGAGGACGAATCAAAGATTACAGAGCAGATTAGTAACAGAAAAGGGCACAGCAGCCAGAGCAACCGTAGAGAATCCGGTAGCAATAACAATGAGAAGAAATACAAAGAAGCCTTGGGGTCTACGTCAAAGGACAATTCAAAGGCCTCTGAGCCCAACCAGCCTGATTACATACACGTCAGAGCACGGCGCGGCCAAGCAACTGATAGCCACAGCTTAGCTGAAAGAGTAAGCAAACCCTAAGCAAAAACGCAAATATTTATGCTATAATGAGGGCGCACATTATCAAGAAAACACATAAAGCTATTGAATGCAAAACCATGTTTAACACATGAATAATCATGCAGGTAAGACGGGAAAGAATCAGTGAAAGAATGAAGCATCTGCAAGATCTAGTTCCTGGGTGCAATAAGATCACCGGGAAAGCTGGCATGCTTGATGAAATAATTAATTATGTAGAATCTCTTCAAAGACAAGTTGAGGTAACTAACACAGTCGTTCATGAAATTCAAACAATAATCTCCCAACATCACACGTTTAACCTCACCCGCTTCACATTTTTAACTATTTGGTCTTGCTTCCTTTTCTATGAAACAGTTTCTTTCTATGAAATTGGCAGCTGTAAATCCCAAGCTTGATTTCAGCATTGAAGATTTAATCGACAAACAGGTAAAGATAACTCGACAAGAAAGCAAAGTAGAAAAGGCAAACCTAAAAGAAACGAGCAAAAAAAAGATTTGTTTGCTGCTACTGACTCTTACACTCTTTACTCAACAGGCTTTTGCAACGTGCTCAACTAGTATGCCAACAATGGGAATATCACCAGACTGCCTACAATACAATCCCATCAAACAGGATCTGGTTTATGCATCTGAACTCACAGTAAGCCAACTTGATATGGGGCTCCGGAGAGCCATTAGTGCTCCAATAGCAATGCCTGAAACCTTCTTTGATCCATCCTCTTTCAATGTAACCTCCTTGCTTCTAGTTCAGGAAATCCAAATTTACACCAGCTCTGTTCTTTTTTCTCACTTCGATGCTTTCTATGAACAGCAAATTTCAGGTTCTTTACCATGGGATGCTAATTTACAAAACATCTATGCCATGGAATGTCAACAAGGAAGATCCATACCATCTCAGTTACAGACATTCACAGGTAGATAGCACATAAACGTCGTTTATTTCCGATCTAATGTCAACAAGGAATATGACTCTGCACACCTTGTGCACGGTCACATTAGTTTAACAAAGAAAACACTAATTCAGCAATTACAACTGAAAAGAAATTTTTCACAGTAAAACTAGTCCTTGAGAACATTCCCCTTTTCCTTTTCTGATGTTACTCCTCTTAATCACTAATCAGTCAGATAGCACACCTCCAGTTAAGGAAAACATTCCCTTTTTTATTTTTTTCTTTTTTTCCTTTTTTAAGAAACCAACGGGAGGGGTTGCCTTAAGAAATCAGAGAAGTTTGACGACATACAATTAATTGTCACAAAAAGCAACAAAAAGAGTTCATGACAACTTTTTACGAAAACAAGATTCTTATGTCACTTTCTAGTATCTGGATACATACACGGAAAGGAAAGCACCAGGCAAGTTTCGTAATGGTCATAACTTATATGTGCAGGTACTATTGAAGCAAACAGTTTGAAGATGGGGATGTAACAAATGTGACCAATCTTAGAAGTTCAAGTCTTCATACGAGAGCCAGATGGCTAAACTATGATTCTGTTTTTTGTATTTTGCTTATGTATATGTATGTACTTGTATGTATATAAAGGTAAGTAGTGAAGCAATATTCTACTTTTGAGTCCTTTTCTTGTCACATAGAGCTTGTACAGATCACCTTTGAGCCCTTTTCTTTTCAAAATTGTAATGGATGAACTCACTTTGTGTACGTTATTCACAGATGATATTATCTGGATAGATGGGATAAAAGGAGCTAACAAGAGACTGAAATGGTGGAGCAAACTTTGGGAAATATAAGCAGAGGCAACTAGAGACTGAAAATAAAAGAATTACAAGCATATGTAACAATTGGTGAAGCAGAAAGGAAGTAACCGGGGGGGGGAAGAAAGGGAAATATGAAAATTGTTTTAACTTAGTCAACCATTAATATTTCATCAAGCATTCCTGCTTTTCTGCCGATCTCATTGCATTTAGAAACAATCAAATCCTCCAAAATCCTTATATCCATTAGCTCTCAACAATAAACCCCCTTTTAGCATCCAAAATCTGTCACCTTGTTCTCACTTTCCGAGTCAGTTTCGATGGATTTGATCAAAGGCTCGTTTAGATTGGGCTTAGTGAGATTAGACTCAGCACTCAGGGCACAACCCACAGTGAGCTCTGAAAAAAATTTGTACTTAAGGTAAGAAAGACTAAACAATGTTATGTTAATCGGAATAGTTGTGATCTTGTTATCTTATTATTGCTGGCGTCGGTGGACTTGAAGTTGCTCTTGTGCCACTTTAGAGAGACTTCTCCACCTTTCTATTACACTAATCTCCATACCACACCTTCAACTTTGACGGCAATGTTCAGACTGAATGCTAGAACAATTTGTGCTTTATGATAAGGTGGGCCATTGCTAACAACTTAAGCTTTAGACCATTGTTCATACTCATGCCGAAAGTCGGCTCTTTACAGCCCGTTATCCTCACTGGGGACTAGTAAAGGGAAATGCTTGTTGTCATATGACTCATATCACCTTGACATAACAGACTCCTTTGCTTCCTTAACCTTTCATTGGGGGACAACAGTATTACATTCCTCCTTCCTTCAACTTAAAATCCTGACGTCCTGTCAAGCCCATACATACCATACGTAAGCAATGTGGATTCTAGAGGTGTTCATCCAAGTTCAAAAAGTGGCTCCTACATACAGCACTTTGTTCTGGGCGAGGATTCAAGAGGTGGCTCCCATGCACTTTCTCCTGCACAGCACTTAGTTCGACACTTCTAGCTATCAAGCTCTGATAACAAATGTAGTGAACCAATCCAACCACACAATGCAATCCACCAAGGTAGAAAATCCAACAATTGGCCTTATTACTTATCACTCCCTAAACCCAAAAGTGGAAGGCCTTGTTAGGCTCATGTGGATGGAACCTAATATTTAGAATCGCTTTTACAAATTGCTGATGCGGGAAAAAGTCTCCTTATTAAGACATAAACAGATGCTTAGGGCATAGCAAACTGCTTTTACTTTTTATTTGGTATGTTCAGTACTCCAATATGTTCCTTTTTTCCCTAATTAGAATGCATATTGTCAAATAAACAACCATAAACCCATTAGTGGGCCTTGTTAAGAGATATATTGCAAACTTAGCCCCTTGGAATGGATAAAGATAAAATTGTGGAAATTTTCCTAATTTACTAAGATTTATTAATCACTCTTCAGAATTCCCAGCTTGATTAGTGCCCTTAAAAAAATGCTAAGCTTGATTTCCACAAATGACCACAATAACAAATACAGTAGGTCATCAACACTACCTCAATTTCAAGAAAATTAAGAAAAGTCTTCTACCACATAAATAAAAATTTATGTGCCGTGCTCAGTAAACAACATTTGCAACAAAGAGGAAGAAGGGATTCAAAAGACAAATGCACTGAATGATGTAAATTAGCTTTGCAGACAATAATATAGTACAAGCCACCGGCAACCATATGTCACAATCACTCAGCAAAACAACATTTACATAATGCAAAGTACCTTTCTATCTGTCCAATACAATTGTACAAACAATAGTGACTCAACAAAAAACATGTCACCCATCTCCATAACATTGTTCATACATTCTAATACATTTGAACTGGTCATTTAGAGAATGAAATGCAAAGCCAAGTCAAAGTGAAAGACAACAACTTAGGTAAAGAAAAGAACTCTCTTCCTATCTCGTGGGTCCTACATCCTATTTTTCGAAGCAAACACGGCCATCGAACAAAAATATGGATCATAAGACGGCCTAATGAGAAGAGTTGATTTACATTACTGTTCTCTGTTAATTGGAGTCCCATAGCTGTAGGAAATATCACAGGAGTAAAGCTATGTGGTTAATCTCAAAACCACCTCTGCTGCACGTTAATGTGTCAGATTTGTCATAGGAAAGGCTAATCCAATTAACTATCCTCCCAGGCAATTAATATATTTACATAAAACAATTATTCTGTCTATGGTACTTATAATTTAGAACTAATAGAAACCTATCATGAAATGCATTATCATGAAATGCATTACCAGTCCAAAGTTTCGTTTAGTTGGTATCTGTTAGCTGAATTATAGCTATGCAGAAAGGCCAAATCGAAACTGAATGAAAACTTCTGGTTAACGAAGTTTTCAGTTAACCAATATTTTGGGTCCAGTGAACAATCGAACCATAACAAAACCAAAAAACTAACTACCCCGTCTTACAATTCAGTTATTGCTTAACTAATTACTGAAATATCAATGTACAACTCTCTCCTTTTTTCTTTTAAAGCTGACAATTCAGCACACTAAATAATAACATCCAATGATATTGCCGAATTTTTCAATCTCCTTCGTGTTCTAAAATCCACATTCGGTTAGTGCGTAAGTGCGTTAGTATACAAATTAAAAAAGAATAAAGTTTTGATTTTGGATAACAGTTAACCAACTTTCCAAAATCTCTTAATTGAAATTGGAATCTTTTTCGGGGGTGGGGGCTTACGTTAACCTATCAACTTTTTGAGAGAAACCAAGTCGATTTATCAGTTTTTCAGTTCTGCTTTTCAATTTCAATTTTCTTGACCGCCTCTAGTAACCAATATAGTACTTAGCAAGTAGGCCTGGTTTCTGCTCCTTATGTAATCATCTTGGTCCCAAGGAAAGCAGCAATTCAGCCACCTATACATGATTGAAACAGGAACAAGCCCACAGCTCCCGTCTGTGGCTTGATTGCATCTTTGTTTCCTGGAATTAAAATGTACAACTGCCTGGGCTCTTCCTAAGCTTCCCCCTTCCAAGGCGTATAAAAATATCATTAGTGTGGTCCAGCCTCATCCAGTGGAGGGTCACCCTTGATCTCCAGGTTTCAGTGGATATTTCACGATGAAATTCCCCTGCACGCTACAGTCTCCATCCATCACAATTAACCAAGACGATCTTGCAGCTTTGGGGGAAAATAAAATTAGGGGTTGGGGCCTGGGGGGGAGGAATTTTCTATGTATCTTTCAATGAGCCATTATGAATGTGAGGTTTCCTTCCCACCTCTAACACTTTGCCACTTAGGGTTGCAAAAAAATGGAAACAATAAACCCAGATGCCCTTCTGGTATGCAAATACAGCACACAAATCTCTGTCAGAGTTACACAAAGTTCCAAAAGCTCTACTGTAACTTGAAGATCCAAACACAAATCTGAGAGGATGGAGAAAGAAATATGTGGCATTCAACCAACCTCCTAAACTTGAGTTCTGCAATATATAGAGATCAAAAGCTTCATATTAAGTTGTTTGCAGAGGATGTTAAGATCAGAACTTCAGAAGCTTCTATGAAGTACTTTACAGAGTATGCCAGAAGGCATTTGGTTTGCAGAGCTTCCTATTCTATGATTAAAGAAATCCCCACGACTTCCTTGTCTATTACATGGGAAGTGGATATATCTTGTTCTTTGTGTTTTTTTTTGGGGGGGGGGGGGGGGGGACGGCATATGGAATTGGGGTATCTTATAATTGGCAATTAATAGCTTTCTACGTTTTTGCATCCATGGAGGAAGGATCTCAAGGGATAAACAAATGTGCAAAATTAGCAAATTATCCAACAATTGTGAATGGAGTGTTTACAAACTATCTTATTTAAGGCTACTTTTTGTAAAAGAAACCATCCAGTTTCTGAGTTATTTCCACTTATAATCCCCCTAGACTAAGAAGGGAATTGAAAGTTGAAACCCCAAAATTCTTTCCACTTCCCATTTCCAAATTCCAACCAGAAAGTTCTCACTTCTCAAATGCAAAACGCCCCATACTAGTACAGTGAGATGCTTCCTCTTGTTTGAGTCATCTAGAAGCAAGACTAAGACAATTTACTTGCTTCCTCCTTAAAAGAATTTTAATCATAGAATTTGCGAGGTCTAGATGTCAATAGCAGGACCGTGCAACTCAAAGTCGAAGCTTGACAATAGCACAAATCCACAACAGCATCCAGCTAATGAAACGATGTATAACAGACTCACAAAAGGGATTTCAGGTCCAAATATTCAAGAGATGCAAAATTCATCTTTAAAAGAAAATGTTCTATGATCAAACTCTACCAAATCATGCAGATCTATGCTATTTGCACTCAGCATACAGAAATTTAATCAGCTTTCATGCGAACATCAACTGATCTATCCTATACAACATCTAGAGTCAGCTGATTCAGAAATTCAGCTAAAACCAGCATTCATCCGAAGCTGAACTCCAAATGAAATATCTATTATATTTTATTTTATAAACAACAATTAAATCATTTAAGAATGAAATGCTCCTGACAGATGAGCAGTGGTCTAGGCACTCTATCCCAACATCAGCAACTGCGACGACTCATACAAGGAAACACAAGCTCTGAAGAAAAGAAAACAAGCAATAACTTTCAATATGAAATCTACAGTGTCAAAGCCATTGAATATGGAAGAGAAGAGGTTATTGTCAGCCTTAAATTTGTTCAAAGTTGAGACAAGGGAAGTAGCTAACTATCAGAAAACACTGACGTGTATTGTATTAGAAAATTTTTTTGTTTATGCTACAACAAACCTGAAAACCTATAATACAACACCAGTAGATCATAATGCCTCTTTGCTCTTTTCTCTATTTCTCATGATGCACAAGCAAGAAGTTCCAGATAGCAAAATGTGTGAGTGTATTTCAACAATTCAAACTACAAATTGAAGCGCAAGTACAACAATACAAGCACATTCAGTAAAAGTGCTAGAAAAACATACAACCGCAGTACTTATGATTCCCTTCTCGCTCAACTAAACTATTGACTGCTCACCGCATTCTGCGAAACAAACAAGTATATTAGAGATATCTCAATCCTGTGAAGATGGTAACTTCTTAACATACTTCAGATAGGTACCTTTTCCAGGAACAATAATTATTGGAGCAACTTTACAGTGATGCAAGCAATACTCACTGACACTCCCTTGCAGCACGCTAGGAAACAAGGAAGCACACTATAAGATAAAGGAAATGCCAAATCACATAGAGAATGCGCATTATAAAAAGCATTATAAGAGGGGCAAGGACCTTTGAAACAGTCCTCTGCCTCTTGTACCCATGATCACAGCAGCAGGCCTTAGTCTTTCTGCTTCCCTACAAATAACCTTCCCAGCATCACCTTCCCCTATCCGAGCTACAGTTTTCGCCTAATCAGAAGAAAATAACCCAAGTTAGTATTAAAAAATGGTGCCTAGAATTTAAAGAACACTAGAGGAAAACACGTGGATGCTTAATTGGAACGCATGATCTTTGGGTGCAAATGAGTAAATACTCTTATTTTTTATGATTCATAGGAAGTATCCACTAATTCATATGTAAATCTCCTGGTGGATTATCTTTGTATGGATAATCAAGTTTACTAAGCCCCTCAATTCATATTCCAGTCAATCTCCACTGGATCCTACATGTTTGGTACAACAATACATGCGAAAAAAGAAACATGAATTGGTCCAAGGTCCAACTTAGCAACGTTAAAGAAGGGAAAAACCCTGAAGACGTCTATTTTAATTCCCATACATAATCACAAATTGGGAGCAGCAACAACAGCAACAACAACAGATCTCAGTGTAGGTCCCGCTTTCGCAAGGTCTGGGAAGATCCAGATGTAGGCAGCCTTACCACTACGCACATGCCTGCAAATTGGGAAATGAATCATAATTTATAGGTGCTATTCCTATAGTTCATGGTGAAAAACAAATTGGAATCCCTTGTGTCCCTCCAATTCCTATCAAACTAAACACAGTGCTCATTTCTTGGACTACTGTATCCAATAACAAATACAAAATGGGAACAATTATCAATTTCTAGGCCTCACTCCCATGGTCCATAGGAGACAAACCTAGGATCTACTTTCCAATTTTTGCTTGACCATTTTGACAATCCACTCGAACGATACATCAAGAATCAGCCATCACAATGAATATATTCAATTTCAATAATCTTGAAACCCTCAAATGCCAAAAGTGCAATCACTATGTAACATCTTTTATTTTATTTTTTTTTTAAGGTGAAAACTCCATACTAGCTCTGTAGCTCTGCCAATTATAAGGTTTACAGCACAAAATTCAAATGTTCACCTTGACAACATGGAAAGCCTCGGCCGCTAGGTTTTCCATTAATACCTGAGTTGCCTGGTAAACCGCCTCATTTCTCACATCTGATCAAATCAAAAAACCAAAACATCAACACAAATCACAAAATTAACACAACATTCAACCCCCAACCAAACCCCCCCCCCCAAAAAAAAAGGATGAGAACATACTAGAAACGGCATGAACAAGGTGAAGAGTATCAGCCATTCGGCAAAAATGAGCCAATGTCCAATCAAATGCATGTTTACTGTTACGGCCATGATCGATTGCAAGAAGAAGATCGCGACCTCTTCTCCTCTCGCATGTTTCTCTCTCCAATTCCGGCGGTTTCAGCAACGATGGTGCAGGTACTTCTCTCCAAATGAACTCTTCCTCTTCTTCACTCGTCCGCATTTTCGATCTCTCTCTCTCTCTCCAATTCACACAAACCCTAGATCGAAGCCAATTGAATCATGGCACTGGTACTATGATTGATCCAAATTACATTTCATCGTACATTCTTATGCCTTTTTTTTTTTTTTTTTTTTGAAACTCTTTATAGGCTAAGGCAAGCGCGCTAAAAGGATGCGAATTGTGAGTTTGGATGTAAAGAAGGAATTGTGGTCCAGAGAAAGAAGCGGGAGAGTTGTCCGTGTGACAAACGAACGTCAGAAATACTACAGCTGACAAACGGGTCGGTATAAGTTGATCTATTTAATAAATGAATCAATTTAATATTAATTTTATAAATAGTTTACATTTATTCAAAATTAAGGTTGGATATGTTTTCAAGCTACATGGTCAAATTGTGTTGACAATGGGCCGAATCATTTCAGTTCGTGTCGGATTCGGGTTTCTCTCAGTAACTTCAGATTGAATTCAGATCGGATTATCATATCGGATCAGACTTTCCCAACTCTCGTCGAAATAGAGTGTATATATGACATCGTTCTATCTAAATTTTGTGGGATTGGACTTTGATCTTGTAATTTTTTGCTATTTTTTTTTTACAATATGATACCTTTTTTGAGGCACCTATACTTAATAAACAGATTGTCTTGTTTGATTTTAAATTGGGTTGATTTAGGATCTGGTCATATTCGAGTTGATCGAATTTGTTTTAATTTCATTAGTTTGGAAAATTCAAGTTCGATTAAAGTTAACGTAATGTAAATTAATGTTTAGTCCGGTAATCTTATGTTGCAAATGAAAGTAATGGTAAAGAAAAAAGCTCAGTTTGAATTGAATTCGATCTAGGACCAAACAAAATTATCCTATTTTAATATGAATGTTGGCTATGATACAAATTAGACTTGATTTTAAATTTTGAATTAATTTCACTAGATTTAGAGGACAACTTATGAAGCTACAAAACTTAATCACTGTATATTTGGTCCATCATAATTAAATAAAATAACAAGACCGAATTATGTATGAATAAACTTGTCACACGGAAGCTAAATTCCTATGCTTCCCCATGCAATTAACTTATTTCTAGTTTTTAGACTTTATTGCTTTTGGGGGGAGGTGTTAATGTTAATATTGGTAAGATACGGATCCAAACTAATATCTAACATTCCTCGTAATATTAACTATTTAAAAGTTTAAATCAACATTCATACAATTTGTATTTATTGCTCATCCATTAGTTTTCTATATTACACTCTTACATTTTTTCTGTTTTTTTTTTTCCCCTTGAAGATTCTATTTTTCTGATAAATAGTTAGTATTAACAGGTGGGGACACACATGTGGTACGTATATGTCTTCTTAAATTGTAAGAAATTCAAAGTTCTCTTTTTTAATTAAAGACCTATCAGTATTTTCTTTGATTACAAAAATAAATTTCACAGTATAAGCAGCATATGATACTTATTTTCATGCATTTTTATAGCTCGACTATCACTACAAAATGGAGGGACTAACATGAATGAACATATCTGGCTACCCAAGGTTGATGAATTTTAGAACGTTCTCCCTCTATAACTCAGTTGCGACATACATCATTGGCCCCCTTTGCATCCATGAATGTAGATTAATTCCTTCTAGCTAACTTGCTAATTAATTAGTATCATCTTTTAATTATTTCTACCCCCGCCCTAAAAAAATTATTTAATTTGATAAATTTTGACCATTAATTTATTATAAACTATGTTGGTTTGTAATATAAAATCATTATCATCATGTGTGTTTTAAAATTATTTCTTAGAATATAATTTTGTAATTTTTTTACTAAAAATATATAATCCGTACGATAATTATGCCAATTACAAGTGTTTCACTTTTTAATCATATAAATGAATGTCAAGCAAATAATGAAATTGATGATAATCCCTCAAGAAAACTCAATACCATTGTATTTATTAATGGCCATATGCCCATACATATGGTACATGCTACATAATGATGCAATGTCTTTCCTTAGAAATTCTTAAATTGCACGGGATGGGGGCATGACAATACGTCTTTGCCAAACTAAAAGGGTCTCAATGTCCATCATGACTCATGAATAGGATCAACGTACGTGAGTTCATGGCAAAGTAAGGTAGCCCATGTTGTCTAGCTAGCAATAAATTTTCTCAACCAACAAGCTATTAATCATTACTCAAATAAAAACCATCTATATATGTTTTAAATTTTGAAAAACGATATTCTACATATTTCAAACAGACATAGTAAAAAATGCATTAAATTAAGCCCCAATATAAAGTGATATGTGGTATATCTTGACATTTTATGATAACGACTGAACTTACGGTTTGAGAGTATTTATGTTTGAGTTAAAACTTCACCCAAAAAATAAAAGATAAACTCTCATCAAAGGAATCTACCTATTATTGGCATCCCTTTTTAGCCCACTCCCCCCCCCCCCAAAAAAAACTAAAGTTTCAAATAATCCGTTAACATTTTTGTTTAAAAAAGAATCCGTTAATACGATGAATGTTATGATTAACTTGTCGCTTGAGACATGTTAGTCCTGGATAAACTTTATGGTACAAACCACTATGTCTCCTTACTTATAACATTCAAATAAATATTAGATATGGACAAACCCAATGATACCTCTTTGACCGTTTAGAAAAGGCAAATATTGTGATCTAGATTACGGATTACCTCATAATCGCAAGGGAAGAAACGATTTTAGTTAATAACTATCTTCATTGATATGATCAACATTTTAAAGCCCTCAATTTACCAATTCTTGTATCATATTTTTAGTATTATATACTTTTCATTGTATATATAATTTTCATAAATCACATGAGTAAACACATATTGGAACTTATACATACGATAAATGTTGTGAATAAAATACATTATCGATTGCTGCCCTTCACCATTGTCAAACGACTGCGTACGCATAATATATCCCTTGACGCATCGCAGCATCCCAAAGTCGGACTATTGGGTAAGAACCGGGTCATCAATTGAGTAGAATATACTCCAAATACCAATGAGAATGTCAGAGACTCAAACTCAAAATCAGAATCATGAAGAAACTACAAAATTAGGCAAATATGCGCCGTAATTTTGTTGTCATTATTACTTGGAGTATATTATGAATAAATTAATGACATACTGTTAGGCATATATGGGATAGAATTTGCTCAATTATTTAATTAATTACATGTAATAATAGTACTACAATTATGGATATAATCCTTAATTAATTATTCCAAGTCTAATGACCTCAGCTTATCATTATTTGTCAGGCTTGGATGCGTGTTTTGTAAGTATAACATTCTGTCATGTACTCATGGCAACTACGTTGGCTTGCAGCAATCTTAATTAATTAATTAAGTATCCTCCACCCTACCTTCTGCTCCCTTGTATATTTAGATTTTAGAACATCATTGTGAATGGGTTTTATTTTAATTATTAGCAATTGTACATTTCCTCTTTGACCCTGTTCTTTTCGTTGGTAAATCATAATTTGTCAATTTCAATCCACTTTAACCCGCTTCACGAACCTCAATAAAAAATATCAACTGTAACCCATTTTAACCCCATTCAACCAACTTAATCTACTTCAACCCACTATTTTAACCAACTTCTGTGCATTATATAAAAATATATCAATTTTAACCCACTTCAATCCACTTAAACAAAAAAAATACTCACTTTAATCAACTTTAACAATTTTTCAACCCCTATTTTCCAACGAAAAGAACAAACCCTTTTTAAAAAGAAAAGGAAATTAAAGGGGGGCATTAATTGATGCACGAGTTAAGTATTTCGACGTGAATAATTATTAATTTATTTATAAAAACTGTTCTAATTGGAAAAACCATTATTCAAACCTTGTCTATAATGACTTTGTATTTGTCCCTTCACATGAACATAAAAACATCAATTTTTTTGGTTTTTATGAGTATGTTAAGGCGTTTCAACTCTTTATGAATTTTTATGTAATGTATAACAAGGCCTTGTGTTACACATGTAATTCTCGAAAAATAAAACAAAAGAAAACAATAAATATCTGTATGTGAGAGAGAGAGATGAATTGAAGCCATTTTGTCATTGACAGAGCATAAATAACACAAAACTATGCGTGCATTGCCATCTTCCTACTCTACACTTACACGAAAACGTGAAAAAGCTGTCATATTGTGACCTTGATTACCAAGAAATCGGCTACTTAGCCAAAAAAAAAAAAAAAAAAGAAAGATTAACTTAGCCATAGGATATATAAATTCAACCATAATATAAGTTGCCCATATCATTAAACCCTTGAACAAATATCATTAAACCTTAGTTCTCAAGTACAATTATAACTCATCAAATACCAACACATAAAACCTTTGCTTGAACTTCAAAAGGGCTTTAAAAAGAGCGCAGGGCACTTTCCTTCATTGTTCTCCTTTTATTTGCACGTCCATCGAGGAGGAGGAGGAATTTTCGCAAGCAACCAATCACATGTGCACATGCATTGGAGGAAGTGGTGCTGCCTGTATTTCAATGAAAAGGGTCATATATAGTAGCCCTAAGTTTCAAGTCTGCCATTATCACCACCTCAAATCTTACCATATTGTCTTGTTCTTTGAAGATATTGTTCTTTCCTTCTTCCTTTTGTCTATTCTCATGGCTTCCTCTTCCTCTTCGGCCTCCTCTGCCAAGGTGGCCGCACCCATGGACCCTACTACTGCGGTCCTTATACGGGTTGATCAATCGGGTAAGGGTGACTATAGGAAGATACAAGATGCTGTAGATGCTGTGCCATCTAATAATTCTGAGTATGTTTTCATCTGGGTCAAGCCTGGAACTTACAGGTAACGTTTCACTAGCTTTGTCAAATATTAGTTATAGTTATGCAAGCCAAGTCTATCAAACCTCTAGTCATATACATGCCAAAGAGAACCAGTATGGACCAACCAACTTAAACGAGTTGATGACCATATCCAGCTACTCGAGTGCTCGACTCCCACACATGAACCATGCCAAAATTTACTATGAATTTGTTTGAGAAATGACTAGGAACTACTCAACTCGATCACCATTTTAATTATTTAGCCCTTTTTCTCCCCTTTTTTATTTTAAGAATGTTTTGAAATTGATATGATTTGAACCCACCAAGCTAGTTCTATGATGCCCCTATCGAACCAAAGTAGCTAGGATAGTATACATGTACCTACTAATGTGATCAATGAACGTTTAGTACTCCTTAATTATCTTATTAATTGCTTTGCTAACTATGTGAGGTCTCAAATTACAATCATTTAACAGGGAAAAGATAGTAGTGCCAGCTGACAAGCCTTTCATAACTCTAAGTGGAACCCAAGCAAGTGACACCATAATAACATGGAATGATGGTCATGAGATATATGATTCTCCCACTCTCTCTGTTTTGGCTTCTGATTTTGTGGGACGATACCTTACAATTGAGGCAAGTATACCTTCCACCCTAAGCAAATATCATAAGAGATTAATTGATTAATAATTTGTGCATTCATTAGTAATTTATTCATGTCATGGTAATGTTCATGCGATATATGGGTGATTTAATTATCTCTTAATCCAAGTTTCAAACAAAGCTAACAAGAAATCAATAATCTCAAATTCCCATTTACTTGTAGCATACATAAAAGAAATATTGAAAAAAATTCCCCTTAATTTTATTGGATTTTCATTATTTACTATAATCAATGATCAACCGCCTTTTTTTTTTTTTTTCAATATTATCATTTTTCTTACAATGAGTTTGTTATAGGAAACGTCAAAAATTTTACATTAATTTGTCGAATGGATAGCTATTAGTTATCAGATTAGGGTCGCACGTCCGATCCCTTTAATCTTTCACACACAAGTTATTTATTGGCTATATATATATGAAATTGTAAAATGCATAAAATTGAATTAATTTTCAATGTTATAATCGCCCCCCTAAGATCTAATCCATACCCCCTTCCCCTTCGACGTTCACGAATTGAACTGGGGCCAGAACCTTTGCATTTTAGAAATCTCATTCGATAGTCTCACTTCCTGGCCTATCAGATCAGTTACTAAATACCTGTCCCGACGTCAATTACTCACTTTTCCTTACTGCTTAAAGCCCAAGACCTTCAGTCTTGCGGCGTGGCAGAGATGAACAGTGAACAGACAATTCGCCCCCCTTTTGGGTCTCACTTACCTACCTATGTCAGTTTCGGGTACATGTAGCCTTTTGTTGAAGGCCGTTCGAGCTTTTTCTGGGAGTACGGCATGTCTCTGACTTCACCTGCTATAAGTCAGACTATATGGATTATGAGTTAGGGTAGGGGTTGGACCACCCCTTCGAACTCCCAATGCGCATGTAGTATAAGATTGTATTAGTATATTATTGATGACTTATGAAACATTCCTCTTGGTACAGAATACATTTGGGAAATCAGGAAAGGGTGTTGCATTAAGAGTATCAGGAGATAAAGCAGCATTTTATGGGTGTAGGATCACCTCATACCAGGATACTCTCCTTGATGATGCTGGAAGACATTATTATAGCAACTGTTACATTGAAGGAGCCACTGATTTTATATGTGGCAATGCTGCTTCTTTTTTCGAGGTTAGCTAATAATCTCCACGCAATTAAACTCTTGCCTATATTTCGAGCTCAAATCTCCCATTTAGCTGGTCTATGTTGATAGTTATGGATTCAAAATATAGCAGATCTACAACGAAACGACCTAATGGAAAAGATTTTTGAGTTGGCCGAATTACATTTTCTCCATAATATGCAACGCGGTTTGTGCATTAAAGCGAGTTTTTCATATCGTGACCGACACCGCATTTTGAATCTTTGGTTGATATTATAGGAGTTGATGAAAATAGACATAAAGATGATGATCAATCCCTAGCTAATTGTTCACAAAACATGACATGTTATGCATGGAATTAGGGCTTTTCATCTTGCTAATTAGTTAAATATACCCATTTGCATGTTTATTTGACATGATATTATTTTGAATGAACAAAATATAAGGATGGCATCTTACTGACCTAATTATGATTGAGGGTTTTGTGAAACTATTTGATTGGACTTTGTTGCAAGATTTAGTTTCATTAAGACTTTTTTTTAATTTATTGTAAGTAATTTATTATTGATCAATATTGAATGATGTTGATAGGTGTGATTAATATTGATAGTGCTGATCAATGCTAAAGTTATAACTAGAAAATGTGACTAAGAATTGATCAATACTAATTGATGCAGATGAATCCTTATCAGTACTGAATACTAATCGATAACATATATTTATGACAAGTTGAAAACATATTCACTTGTTGCGTATATTATTACAGAAATGTCATGTGCATTCAACACTAGAAAGTGGGAATGGAGCAATCACAGCACAGAAAAGAGACTCACCATGGGAGAACACTGGGCTTGTCTTCTTAGGTTGCAAGATTACAGGTGTAGGTATTGGTACTGCCCTCCTTGGAAGGCCATGGGGTGTCTACTCTAGGGTCATTTATGCATTCACTTACATGTCAAGTGCTATTTCACCGCAAGGATGGAACAATTGGGGAATGGTGGAAAAAGAAAGGTACACATTTACATAATTTGCTTATGCACCTTTTAACTAATTTTTCTTAAAAAGGGTAGTTAAAACTGGTTTGAAATAATTTAGATTTTGGGCTAAATATAAAAATAATCTAAACTATAGTATCCGTGTATGTACATATCATACTTTACACCCATTTATACGTAATTTACCATTACTGATATGAAATTTTAATGTGAGCAGTGTAAATGTAAAATGCAAAATAATATACTATACATATGCATATATAATATATTTAAATAAAATTATGTACATTTTGCTAGAAGATATATACTTCTTAAGTATCTTGTCTTAATTTAAAAATTAGTATTAATTTTATACATTTTTGTTATAATAAAGAAATCTCATAATATGAATTAGTATTTATTTTAAACTGTATATTTTGTTAAGAATTATTGGTTATATTAATTTTGACACCTACTAATTTGAACTTTCATATGCTAATATAATACACCAATTTATCACCCTAACTAGCAAGTAGCAACATTTTTCTCTTCGAGTTTTTTTTTTTAATTTTTAAAATAAAGTAAGAATACATGAATTCATTAATTGAAAGCCCTATAATATATTTCTATTATAGAACTTGAACTTTATTAATATTATAACATCATACAATGATTTTTTTTTTTTTTTCGGGGTGTGATTTTTTAGGACTGTGTTGTATGGAGAGTACAAATGCCATGGACCAGGGGCTGATAGAACAAAGAGGGTCAACTGGTCAAAAAATCTGACAAGTGAAGAGGCAGCACCATTCTTGACCAAGGACTTAATTGGTGGAAGGGGGTGGCTTCGACCTGCTCCTAACAAATTCAAGAGGGATTTCTCAGCAAAACTATAATGATTAATTGGAACTTGATTTGTTAGTGTTAATTAATTAGTCTGGTTAACATATGTAATTATATTCTTTGTAACATTATTCATCTCGATTCGTCTTTAAATAATGAAAATAGTGTTTTAAATATAATTTCTAGTTTACATTTGCGTGTCGAAGCAAGTGTTGCCCGGTTTGTAACACTCTCACTTGCCACCCTTGGCCTCCCGGGTTTGATCCTGGGGCACAAATTTCGGCCCTGTGCGTGACATTTGTGCGGCGGCTTGTGGGTCTGGCTGTTGCTTGGGCTTTGACACCCTTGTCCCCCGGTCCGTTAACGGCCCGTTAGATCCCTGCGATAGGGGCCAGTGGGTTAGGGCCTGCTTACCATAAAAAAAAGTTTACAATTGCGCAACAAGGTGAGATATTATGAAATGAACTAATCTTAAAAATGCATTATTTGATTTTATTTTTTAATGTTAATTAATTAATTAATCTAGTTAATCTAAAACACATCTTTAAATTAATTAATTATGTTCTTTGCATAATAAGATGGAGTATTAATTATGAAGTGACGTTCTAATCTTAAAAACACATTAGTATTTGCATGAGTTGTGCAAAGATTATTGAATGTGATTGCCTTGTGGATCCGTACGTACTATATTGAACTTTGTCACTGGATAATTGTCCAAATCCAAATCCAAATTTAATACCCCAAAAATTCCACCACTAGGTGGGGTAGGGGTTCTAGTGTAGTAGTTTTGCCTATGAATTGCAAAATTACAGAAAGACTAATTTTAACTGATCATAGATTTAAAAACCATAAACTACGTACTACTCCACAGAAATGGAGTAGAGGAAGTTTAGAGAAATATTTTACTTTAATCTATACAATTCAAGCACAAAAAATAATCCAAACTAATCTTTTTCAACTATTCAAATTTCGGACAATGTCACTGGATAATTGTATGATCATTAATTCCAAATAAAGTTCTTCTTTAATGGTTAGTTGATTGGCTCAAGGCTTAGTTACAAATTTGCCCAATTAAGCTAAATCAATTCGTAAAGAAGCTGCACAATTAGGAAAGACTGTCATCCCCTCATTCCACTTAGGATGTTTCATCTTGGTGGTATAGTAGTTTTTTTAAAGATGTTTAATCTTGACCCTGTTCTATTTCGCATTTTTTAGGATTTAGCTAAGAGTTTACATCTTCTTACAGCTTTTTACATCTCCTTACATCTTCTTACATCTCCTTATATTTTTTTACATCTCCTTACATCTTCATACATCTTCATACATTTTATAGATTTTTTATAACATTCATTTATTTTAGTTACAGAAATATGTATATTTTTTTAATTATACTACCAATATATAAAATTTATAAATATCTTATGAACACAACATTTACATAAACATAAAAATATAATATAATGATGTAAATTATATTTGAGCTTCGGCATGAAATGTATATTATTATAGATGGCCATACATTTACTTATATTTAAAATTATTTACTTAAAATAGGAATTTATTTGAAGAGTTGTATTTAATTTTGTCAAAAAAGTTTTTTTTTTTGGTTATACTTTGCTTATTTGATCAAACTAATGTTCATATAAAAAATATTGGACGAAATTTTATTCACCAAATTTATGGGGATTAATATATTTTATTGTTGTATAATTAACTTAATTAATTGTTTATTTTTAATAAGTATATTATTTTAATATTATTATTTTTCATCCAAAATGTTTATTATAAAATAAATTATACTATACAACTCTTCAATAATTGAACAGCTCCTTACATCCATCCTTACAGTTTCTTACAACTTGTTACATCTTCTTACATCTTCTTACAGCTTCTTACATCTCCTTACAACTCCTTACATTTTCTTACAGCTCCTTACATTTTCTTACATCTTCTTACATCTCTTTACATCCTCTTACAGCTTCTTACATCTCCTTACATCTATCTATCTATCTAAAACGCAAAATATTGTAACGATTTTTTTGATTGTCTAATTATCTTAAAAAAATAACTAATATCAACTCAGGATGGAATATAAGTATAAATATCACAATTACTAATAACAACAACTACAACAACAACAATAACAACAAAATCACCAGACTCCGGGTAAGCGGGACTCACATTGAGAGGTGTTGTTGTTGTTCACATAAGAAAACCTCGCAGTAAGATTTATTTTATTATATTAGTTAAAACTAAAATAAGCTAAGTAACTCAAATTATTATCTATGATATGTAGTATCATAGTGGAGTTGCAAAATTTACGTTTAACTTTTTAGCTTCATATCAGATGAAATGACAAAATTCACAATGTTCATTTTTTTATGTACGATGAATTTTGGCCTACTTTTCACATTCTCACATTGTAATTATTTTCGTCGATGTCAATGTTAAACCCATTTTATCAGGAGTGAAATGCAAAAGAAGTTGCTAAACAACTGAGAGTACCAACACCAGGAGAACCGCATTCTAACTCGGAGGTATGTGATCCATACGACGATATGCAGTGTGCATTCCATACGAATCGGAATGCGAAGAAGCCCACCAACAAATTTCTAACCGGTGAGCTACTTTTTTCCTTTCTCTCTCTCCCTTTTTCTTGGTCGTGTTTTGATTATTTCTTTCTTTGTTGCTAAAAAAAGAAGATTATGTCATTTGAGTTGGATTTGAGACAGATATTTTATTTAGTGATCTAAAATGGTGATCTTACATTGCGGATGTGATGAATTACGATTTAAAAAGTTAGATAATGAGATTATGTAGAGAGCGTATGCCCTTGCTTGTGATTCAAGCAAATTGAATCATCGTTGTAAGTGCTCAAAACACGTACATATTAATTCCATGTGCATATGACAAGGCCAACCGCCAATTCAATAGTTAAATGAACAATTAGTTGATTTACACATGTAAAACAACCAAGGAGCAAGAAAGGAGGCCCGATATTTGGCTTGGAACAAGAAAAAAATTAAAAGGCAAAAAAAAAAAAAAAGAGAGAAAAGAAAAAGAAGTAACCACACACGCTAGTGGAGATCTTTCTATTATGCAAACTCCACTTCCCCCAACTTTCTCTTCTTTTGGAAGAAAAAAGAAGGTTGCATGTTTTGAGACAACTCTATAACAAATATTTTATGTGATGATTCAAAGTGATTATCTTGCGTTGTAGAGGTTGTAGAGGTGAAGCATTGATATTCAGGAAGTTGGATCATGATATGCTGTGGAGGGAGCAGATCTGTACTTATGATCTAAAAAATTAAATCATTGTTGTAAGTACTCTAAGCAAGTAGGCATTCCACGTGACACAACTTAAATTTATGGCCAACGGTCAACCCAACAGTAAAAGGAATAATTAGCTAATTCACACGTGTACAACCAAACAGTAAGAATCGAGACCCAGTACTCAGTTTTGCAGTAGAAAAAAGACAAAAAATGAAAAAATAAAAAAATAAAATGGCAAATAACCACACAAGAACAAGATCATGGGGATTTTTTTATTTTTTATTTTGAAAGCAAACTCCACTTGCCCTCACCTCTTTTTTTCTCTAGAGCATTCGCAGTGGGGCTTGAAAAAGGGAAATACGGGCCCGATGCTGCCACTTGTCGCAATATGAAAGGAGAGAGAGGAGTGCCACGCAAGGAAGAACGGGCAGAAGTTTATCCCCGTGGGCCAACTTTTTGTATTTTTTAATTTTTTTTGTTTTTTTTGAGAAGTATATAATTTTTAAATAATTTAAAAAATAAGTTGTGTGTTATAAGGTGAGTTCATGATAAATATTTTTATTGAATGATTAAAATTGAATTCTATAGGTTGAAAAAGTGAAAGGAATATAAGTTTTAGGATTATAAAACTTTTATTGATGTGATAGGTCAAAATTTAAAAAAATAAAACTCTGATTAGGAATGCTCGCAGGGGGAGGAGACATTAGATAAAATGAATTCCTACTTGCCTAGTTAATTGCATACAAGGCAAGCAAGTGAGGTTAGGTACCCTCAAAAACAAAGCAAAAGAGGGGTTGGAGACCAGAAAATGGATCGGAGCCGGGTTCTGATAATCGGAGCAACTGGAAATTTGGGTTATCACCTCGCTAAAGCCAGTATTGACGCTTCTCATCCCACATTTGCTCTAGTCAGAGACTCAGCCTTCGATGACCCTCGAAAATCCCAAAAAATCCGGTCACTTTCCGACGCCGGCGCCGTCATTCTCAAGGTATCATCTTTTCTGTCTTTTCTTTCGCCACCCACTTCATATTTTTTGATGGGTATTCATTGTATTTTTCTGGGTTTTTCGTTCTTTTTTTTTTTTGGGTGGGGTGAAGTTTTCTTTGGAGCTCCAACCACTTCGTAAGTTTTGATGGGTAATTCTGGGTATTGATTGGATTTTTGTGGAGTTTTTTTTTTTAAAGGGTTCGTTGGAAGATGAGAAGAGGTTGGTTGAAGCGTTGAAGCAAGTGGATGTAGTGATTTGTGCTATTCCATCGAAGCAGGCTCTTGCTCAGCAGAATTTGATTCGGGCTATCAAGCTTGCTGGTTCAATTAAGGTTTATCTTTCACTATCCGTTGTGTTGGAGGCTAAACTTGTTGATTTTTATGAATTTTTTCTGTAATAAACATGGAAACATGCTTTACCTTTTTTTGTTTTTGGTTCAAAAGGCAAGTTTAAAATGCTTTTTAATGGTGGCTCAGATAATTAGTTGCATTTCAGACTGTGGGCAACTCATCACTCATGGTGTCGTATGTCTAGAAGCTTAATCCTCATCTATGCTTTGTTTAATCTGTGTAATTTTTGTTTCATTGTAGGAAAAAGGCAACTTAAAAAATTTTTTTTTGAAAATTTTTTTATGTTGGCTTAGATAATTAGTTGCATTTGAGAATGGGGCAAACTTGTGGTGTTGGATGTCTAGGAGCTTAATCATTGTCTGTGCTTTGTTTGATGTTTGTAATTGTTTGTTTAATTGCTTGTACTATCTTTATAGCCTCAGGAGAAAGAGTGGGCTGACATATTGTTATGAGTACAATGCTTTATTTTTAATTACCTTTCTAGGACTCTTTGTCTTCTAGGACTCTTTGTGTATTGACAGACTGATAGTTGTTCTGTACCTAGCTAGTGCTCTACGTTTTTGCAATAGCAATCTGCAGCTCAACATCCTGGGTTTTTAGTGTGGTTTTACGGTGGTGGCAATCATATTGAATTCTGCTTGCGAATCGATTTCCATACGAATAGAACGCTCCTTTTTGGTTTTGACAAGGGTGGTAGGAAGAAGGGAAAGGCGGTGGTGAATTGGCAGGAGGAAAATGACTGAGGGGAGACGCTGCAATTGTAATGAACTCAATGCCTTTGCCTTTAAACACCCATGTGGATTGGATGCACAAGAAGCAGCAAATAAGGTTTTTCTATTCCAGTTCTTCTGTTGGGTAGAGATAGAGAGTGTTTTGGATGAAGAACCATGGATCTTTGACAAATCAGTGATGGCTTTGAAAGAAATCACCGATCAGATGTGATTGAGCTTAACTCAATCCACTCCCTTCGAGGATTGTTCATAGCCTAGGATGTTATTGATACAAAGGCTGCGATGTGTCATGTTCAACACATAGTCATTGAGGAGATGTTTGCTAGGGAGGAAATTGTGCACGCCTTCTATCATATGCACCTCACTAAGGCTGCCTGGTTGGATATGCCACATTTTCCAATCCTTTTGGCATATTATTGGTCACGGTGTGGTTGTTTTTATCTTAAGATCTGCTGAATAATGGAGTGTCACCTAAGGAGGTTAACCAAACCTTTATTACCTTAATACCTGAAGTGGAAACCCCCAAACCTGCAAACGCGGTTTAGACTTTTGGTTTATTTCTTGTGGTCTACAAGTTGATTTCAACGACTCCAGCACACTGTCTGAAAGACTGGCATTCATGAAACACAAGGTGCCTATGTCCTGAGATTTTTCTAATTACAAATAATGTTCTTATTACGTTTGAATATTTCCATTATCTTAAAAGTGGGTATTGAGATGTAGGGTCTTATGGCCTTAAAGCTTGATATAAGGGCGGGCTATGGCTGAATTGATGTAAGGGCGGGCTATGGCTGAATTGAATTGAATTTGGAGGATAAGATGTAGGCGTGGGCTTTAGTGATGCTTGCACTGAATTAGAGATATGATGAATAACATACGATATCTTATCGAACTCTGTTAGTGGGAGGCCTTCCTCGGAGCTTGTGCCTCATTGGCGTCTGCACGAAGGGGCTAAATTAATACAACCCAGGCACCGCATAAAATAGTTTTGAAATAATCCCATCATGGCAATTTTTTGTAATTAGCATATAAGAGAATGATGGAGTTAGGGAGGGAACAGGCAAGCAAAACAGGGCAGGTGCATAATGGATGGTGATGGGAGCTTAAAGTTCCTTTGTAGGTTGGAAGCGGTGCCTAAGGTATATGATTGTGCATAGAAACAGCGTAGGGGTGCAATATTTACACAAGGGAACTTAGCTGAAAGGGGTGTGAATCTGGACCCAAAGTGCCCTGTCTTTGGTAAGAGTTTGAGCCTTCAAATTCAATTGACCTCTTTCCGGACTGTCCCTAAGTGCAACTAACCTAGGAGCTGAGCTCTTTGTGGTTGAGTGTTGAAGAGAAGTGAGAGATTGGAGATGCAGGGAAATGGGTGTTATGCACTGCGAAGGCTCGATAAACCTTATAGAGAGGTTTTAGTGCTCTGGAGCATCTGGCAAGTCGGGAGCACTTGTGTTTTTTTTTTTTTTTTGTAAGTATAAGACATGGCACGATAATGTTGTTACAAAAGGCCATGGATTTTGATTATCAATATTCAAAAGCTCAGGACAAGGGAAGGCCTTTTGCCGAAGGCTGGGCAATCAGTAGTAGATTGGTGACAGCCTCTAATAGATGCTTTTACAAGCTTACTGTGGATTCCTTTGCAGGGAGCGAAGGCTGGGGGTCCAGAGATGAAAATGCCAAAGTCATCACATCTGCGTACTCTTTTGTGGAAAATGGATGGAATCTCAAAACTGTGGAGGGAGGGACTGTCAGATGTGGAATGAACTTGTATATGAGATGGGTTTGCATGAAACTGGCCCATGACATGAGATGGGCTTGTATTGTATCTTGGTGGACATGGACTGCATCTGAGCACTTGCCCAGAAGAAAAGCGCTGACAGTTACACCAGAACTTTGATTAGTGATTGTCTTTAGCTTTGGTTTTTTTTCCTTTCCAATTGTTTAGAGTTTGCAGGCATCAGGCGTAGTTGCAATAAAGCCATTCCCTGCCATGCTTTGAGTGTTTGACAATGTTAGCTTTAGCTGCTAGGATGAACTGGTCTGGTTAGCCAAGTATCCAGGAGAAGTCATGAATGTGATTTCAAGTTTTAACTGGAAAACAATCACTAGTTTTGCCATGAAATATCAATCTTTCCCCCTCTCCCCACCCCCTCCCCCTCCCCCTGCTCCCCGCCTCCCCCCCCCCCAAAAAAAAAAGAGGAGAAAGTGTAGTTATTGTATGTCCATCCTAATGTTGATCCCTCAGGACAGAGCACCATATGAATTCATCATAATTTCTCAAAAAATTGCAGAAAGAGAGAAATGGTGATCAGCGATAAAAGTGCTTTGGAGCTATATCGTCTTCTCCTTTCTGATTGTGTCTCTGCAAAAGAGTTGTGGTCATGGCAACGCCATACTGATAATGTGCTATCCAATAATGTTAACAACAGATGCGCTGCGATGATGTGCTTTGTCTTGCAGTTCTCTTCAGTGAGACCGTTTCATCCAAGAGGATGATTGGGCCAGGCTAGTAGCCCAATAAAAAGGATGCCAGCTATGAGACCTTCTCATTTGAAAACTTGGCACATGTCCTATGTCATGTAACCCAAACGGAATTTCTTGGTTATCTTAATCATGCTTCCCATAACTCATGAATGTGGTAACCTTGTTACTAGTTGCTATTGAGAGTGCTTTCCTTTTTTTGAGGTGTGATAGTGGAATGATACTGTGTCGTGAATCACTAACTTAGTAACTTTGATGTGATCCGCATTGTAATGGAGTCATCTCTGCCCAGAGGAGACACATGAAGAATTTCTTAAGCTGCTTTTTTTCTCCCCTTTTTTGGGATAAGGTGTTTCTGACGTCATTAAGCTTCTCATGTTTGCTGGTATTCTTAATGACATAATTTACTAGTGTTTGTGATCCTATAGCATACGCTGTTGTCTTGTAAATTTGTGCAGAGATTCATTCCTTCGGAATTTGGAGCGGATCCAGACAAGGTGCGAATACATGGCATGGATTACAACTTCTATTCGAGAAAAGTTGATATAAGACGCCTTGTGGAAGCTGAAGGCATCCCACATACTTATATCTGCTGCAACTTTTTTATGAGCATTTTACTCACGTCACTAGTACAGCCTGGATTAAAAACTCCTCCTAGGGACAAAGTTACAATTTTCGCGGATGGAGAAGCCAAAGGTTGGTTTGATATGGCATTGTGTTAATCTGTTTTGTGATGGGGTTTGCCAAAAATGGTAGATAAAATAAAAAGGGGGAGTCTTTGTATTCTGCTAAAATATATTTCTTTTCTTCTTATAGGTGTGTTTATTAAAGAAGAAGATGTTGCTGCCTTCACAATTAGCACAGTGGATGATCCTCGTACCTTGAATAAGGTTATGTATTTGAGACCAGATGGAAATGTTTACTCCATGAATGAGCTGACAGAAATTTGGGAGAGTAAGATTGGGAAGAAGTTGGAGAGAACATACATCTCTGAAGAAGAGCTTCTGATCAAAATCAAAGGTACTAGCTCAGAACTCCCCATTCACTTGATTATTAGTGGCTTTAGTTTTGCTACTGCAAGAAAAATCTTGACGTCTTTTTGATACAGATTTATGTCAAAACTAAATATTTCTTTCTGTTGGTCTTTGGCTGCATCACCTAGGGCCTCTAGTGTGTTCTGAAGAAATCTACAGTTAAGTTGGAAGGCCTTCTACTTTCATCGTGAAGTATTAAGAAGTCAACGCGTTCATATGTAGGATCCAATTATGATTGATTTATAGGGGTGAGGTTGCTTACGTCTGACCTGCTACGCAATATGGTCCACCCAAGCTAGGACATGAGACTCTAGTGCTAGGGTAGGTTAGGGTTGGGTTAGGTTTGTTTTGGGTCGGTTTTCTCGCTTCTACTTCAAGGCAAATGGGTTGATGCAAATGGAATACTCCATTTTAGGTGTTGTGAGGAACACAATCTTTCAGTCTTCCTGAGGATTACTAAGCTTTTTATGAGTGTACGCCGTAGTAAGTTTTTTGGTCAGTTGTATTCAGTTTTGGATGGCACAAATTAAGCCCTGTTCCTTGACAGACGCTGTTCATATTTGGGCATGGTCTCCTTGAGGATATTATAGAAACCCAGCTTGGACTCCTATCCTGTTTTATTTAGTGCGTTAATGTTGTTTTACCAGAGTCTTAGCTAGGAGTGCGTCCAATATTATTCTATGTTATATATCATGCAGCTATAAGTCGCGTCAGGTACCTAAAGCTTGGTTTCTTGATACACTGCAGAAACGCCGTACCCGGACAACATGCCATTCATCTTCATATACTCCGCTTTTGTAAAGGGAGATCTGACATACTTCGACATTGAGTCATCAGGTGGTGTAGAAGGAACTCAACTATATCCTCACGTTGAGTACACCACCGTCAGCGAGTTTTTAGACACACTTGTATGAAGGTTCATATACTGAGCCTTTTATGTCGTAATGGCTGTGTTTGGCCTCATACATGTTATATTTTTTGATGTGCTTAATTTTATTGTAAGGTTCGAAGTGAAGCTCGTGGAAAAATATAGGGGGAATTTGTTGGCCTTTTCATGTAGTTTTGGTAGATCTGATGCCCTCTGTAGTTATGCACTTTACATCCTTTCTTTTAGAACCCTACGAGAAGTCGATACATCCTTGTTTGGGATTATGATATAGGAATTGTATACTCTATTACTCGGACTCATATATGCCTTTTTTTTAGTTGTAATTGTTGGTTTAAGATTTTTTTTCTAGTAGAATCAGTCTACCTCATCTATGTTAGTTTTACTGACTTCACTGCCAAAAAGAAAAAGAAAATTTTAGTAATTTTCAATTTAAAAAAAATTCAAGTGGGCATGTAATGGTATCTTCATAGGAGTATAACAACAACAATTATTATTTTTTAAGCTTATTCATTTCAACTTATCATAAATAATCTATTACTAATCAGTGCTTATCGGTGTTAGTAATACTGATAAGTACTTATTGATTCTGATCAGTGATGATAAGGGCTGCTGGGTATTGATAGGTACGGCTAAATGCTGAATATTAGAAATTATAATTTGTAACTACGACTGATTAGGGTTGCTGGGTATTGATAGGTACTACTAAATGCTGAATATTAGAAATTATAATTTGTAACTACGACTACGAAACATGGCTAAGTGTTAATTAGTATTGATGAACAACATTCGGTACTGAAGTGATAATTAGTGTTTATCACTACTGAAATTCTAATGACTACTAAATATTAATAAATACTACTAAGATACTAAACATAATATGAGATACAATTTACGTACATAACCTGGGTCTGTATGTTACCTGTCATTTATACTGTATGTCACCTGATCTTCATTTATACATCATGACCCCCCCCCCCCCCCCCCCTTTTATGGTTTGAAAGCACTGCACATCTACCCTAGAATGACCAGCTCACCTATCATAAGAAATTTGTTAGATTCCAAGTTCAACCAAGTTTAGAAATGTCCCCTCTGTAGGTAAGGTGGTCCCTTTAATCATCAATGCTTTATCAAATTGCCACCCATAATTGTGATTTGCGATCAACAAGTGGCTCTAATGATCACCCGTGTAGGTCTCCCTGTTTACTTACTATTGCACTTTCTACCTTTACTTTTTTTTTTTTTAAAAAAAATTGTTTCCAATTATCATGAGATTAGAGGGCGTGTCTGGTTAGCTATTTTAGCTTTTCTTTGATTTTTTTGGGGTCAAAATTAACTTTTTGAATTTTTACTCAAAAAGATAGTTTATAAAAACTATCAAACCACAAAATTTATTATATTAGTTTTCAGATGTTAGTTGTTATTAAATATTTTTTTAGAAATAACAAATTTTATCAAATATGATCATAATATAATTAATTAATATACATAATTAATATGATCAATAACAATCCACGACCAACCAACCAATTTAATTTTATGCCACATAGTAATTATCAAACGGTAATTGGATGTTGCTGCCTTCACAATTAGCACAGTGGATGATCCTCGTACCTTGAATAAGGTTATGTATTTGAGACCAGATGGAAATGTTTACTCCATGAATGAGCTGACAGAAATTTGGGAGAGTAAGATTGGGAAGAAGTTGGAGAGAACATACATCTCTGAAGAAGAGCTTCTGATCAAAATCAAAGGTACTAGCTCAGAACTCCCCATTCACTTGATTATTAGTGGCTTTAGTTTTGCTACTGCAAGAAAAATCTTGACGTCTTTTTGATACAGATTTATGTCAAAACTAAATATTTCTTTCTGTTGGTCTTTGGCTGCATCACCTAGGGCCTCTAGTGTGTTCTGAAGAAATCTACAGTTAAGTTGGAAGGCCTTCTACTTTCATCGTGAAGTATTAAGAAGTCAACGCGTTCATATGTAGGATCCAATTATGATTGATTTATAGGGGTGAGGTTGCTTACGTCTGACCTGCTACGCAATATGGTCCACCCAAGCTAGGACATGAGACTCTAGTGCTAGGGTAGGTTAGGGTTGGGTTAGGTTTGTTTTGGGTCGGTTTTCTCGCTTCTACTTCAAGGCAAATGGGTTGATGCAAATGGAATACTCCATTTTAGGTGTTGTGAGGAACACAATCTTTCAGTCTTCCTGAGGATTACTAAGCTTTTTATGAGTGTACGCCGTAGTAAGTTTTTTGGTCAGTTGTATTCAGTTTTGGATGGCACAAATTAAGCCCTGTTCCTTGACAGACGCTGTTCATATTTGGGCATGGTCTCCTTGAGGATATTATAGAAACCCAGCTTGGACTCCTATCCTGTTTTATTTAGTGCGTTAATGTTGTTTTACCAGAGTCTTAGCTAGGAGTGCGTCCAATATTATTCTATGTTATATATCATGCAGCTATAAGTCGCGTCAGGTACCTAAAGCTTGGTTTCTTGATACACTGCAGAAACGCCGTACCCGGACAACATGCCATTCATCTTCATATACTCCGCTTTTGTAAAGGGAGATCTGACATACTTCGACATTGAGTCATCAGGTGGTGTAGAAGGAACTCAACTATATCCTCACGTTGAGTACACCACCGTCAGCGAGTTTTTAGACACACTTGTATGAAGGTTCATATACTGAGCCTTTTATGTCGTAATGGCTGTGTTTGGCCTCATACATGTTATATTTTTTGATGTGCTTAATTTTATTGTAAGGTTCGAAGTGAAGCTCGTGGAAAAATATAGGGGGAATTTGTTGGCCTTTTCATGTAGTTTTGGTAGATCTGATGCCCTCTGTAGTTATGCACTTTACATCCTTTCTTTTAGAACCCTACGAGAAGTCGATACATCCTTGTTTGGGATTATGATATAGGAATTGTATACTCTATTACTCGGACTCATATATGCCTTTTTTTTAGTTGTAATTGTTGGTTTAAGATTTTTTTTCTAGTAGAATCAGTCTACCTCATCTATGTTAGTTTTACTGACTTCACTGCCAAAAAGAAAAAGAAAATTTTAGTAATTTTCAATTTAAAAAAAATTCAAGTGGGCATGTAATGGTATCTTCATAGGAGTATAACAACAACAATTATTATTTTTTAAGCTTATTCATTTCAACTTATCATAAATAATCTATTACTAATCAGTGCTTATCGGTGTTAGTAATACTGATAAGTACTTATTGATTCTGATCAGTGATGATAAATTGATATACGGCTAAATGCTGATAGAAATTAAATTTGTTACGACTGATATCTGTGTCCAATAATTTTTGGATCTGATAAATTACGAATATTCTTGGATTGAATATCCTTTTGTCTGCTTATGCGCGGTTGAAGTTGTGTCAACGTTATTACCTCTCACCAACCCCTGCGATCCATCCATCAAATAATGCAAACTACAGTATGCCGCAAACTAAAAAGAAAAAAAAGAGGGAAAAATTGACGCCGGCTATAGTGGATTAGTGGCCTGCCGTATAGAGGAAGTAGTTGGCGATGTCGACTGGTTAACTTCAACGCCCTGTAACGCCAAATTTCATTTGCATAAAAAGATCTCAAAAAATAACAATATCGACATTCATTTTATCATATCAATCAGATCTTGCTAAAATAATCGAGGATGCAGGTCCAAAAATATGACATCGTAGCTTATTTCTCGGTTTTGTATTCAAATTGAGTCGAACCAAGTTGAGTTCGAGTTTGACGAACTAGAGATCAGCTCATGAACTTGTGTTGAGGATTGAGCTCCGCTCGTGTCTCGTCAAATTTCGTGAAATCAAACTTGAGCTTGGCTCGTCCAAGGCTTGAGTCTAAGCTCAACCTGTCCAATGGGCCTGAGGTTATGAGCCTAAGTTCGACTTATTGAGGCATTAGATATAAACTTGCCTTTACAATATGGATATACACATCATTTCTTGAGGTTCGACTGTATAATGAGGTGTTCAAGCAGATATAGAAGCATTGATCAAGGTGCTTAAGCCGTGTAACCAACAGAGCAGTTGTTAATGTCCTGTTTTTGACGGATGGGTTGCCAGTATCAACCAAATGGAAAATACGGCTAGAGGTGTAGACTTTCGTATTTCACATCAGGATGCGAGGAGAAGAAAAGTCTAAATTCTAAAGAGAGGGGCATGACAAAGGAGAGATTATGAAAAGTTAAATTAGATGATAAAAACAACACTGTGTTATTGTAATTGTGACGGTAATTATCTTGACACAAAAGTTTAAGTATTTAAACACTAATATTTGTTTCTTAAGAAGGCTCATGAAAGATTATTAGTTAGGGTCGTTATTAGTTAACTTAGCTACTTGACGAGGCTCTTTTACGCTCAGCTCGTTTAGGCTTGGTGAGCTACGGAACCAATTCAAATGCTTCCTGCATTTTAAAGTTTTAATAACGATAACCAAATAATTAAATGTTTTATCATTGATCGGCATGTACAAATGTATATGCCTGGTCAATACATCCAAACCGAAATTTGACTGTTGTATAATGTTGATTATTAGTTAACCCCTGCATTTGGTAACTCACATGTGCCAAAATGACTAATCTACCCCTGAAGAAAAAAGGGTGGAAGAAAACTACAAAGTGAACATAGACACCCACTAACACAATGAAAATTACGAACGTAGACGTGTTAGTTGGGAAAGTGCTTAGCCAGCCAAGGCAGCATCAATCACGAATTATTACCCTAATTAAAAGGGCTAATATCGTAATTACACTTGTCATTAGCTCACTTTTTAAACACCCATCCCGAACCATTCTTAGCACACTACACACACTCCTTGTGTCCTTTCTGACTTCTCTTCGGTATTTCCTTTGAGACACTTCTCATCCTTTTTCCTTAGGCAAGAATTTCAACAGCAACGATGGCAACAGAGAAGAGCAAGATTTTGGTGATCGGAGGGACCGGCTACCTTGGAAAACACATCGTTGAGGCCAGCGCAAAGGAGGGCCACCCCACCTTCGCCCTTGTCCGCCCAGACGCCCTCTCTAACCCTGCTAAGGCTACCGTCATCGACAACTTTAAGAACCTTGGGGTCACCCTGGTCCACGTACGTTCTGGTAACTCTGTTACATACTTACATATGTTGGTGAGACTAATTAATTAAGGAAGCAATTGTTCGTATTACAATTAGGGTTGTTCACGATTCTAATATTTGAGGTACTTATTCTTTTTTCCTCTTTTTGAGGTGGTAAATTGCTGACTTAATAATTAGATATGTAGTTAATTAATTACTAGCTAATTAACAAATATAATTAACATTAATTATTCATCTCTCTTTGGTTGGTGGCATAGGGAGACATATATGATCATGAAAGTTTGGTGAAGGCCATAAAACAAGTTGATGTGGTGATCTCAAGCGTGGGGTTCTTTCAGTTGGCAGATCAGGTTAAAATCATTGCAGCTATCAAAGAAGCTGGTAATATTAAGGTATATCAAACGTTACCAGTATATTTTAATTTTAATTTGTCATTAATTGATCAAATCTGAAATAAGTCAAATTAATCAGTCATTAATTGATTGAATCCGAAATAAGTTTCAAATACTCACTATATTCATATTTGATATATGGAAATGAAAGCAAATGTGAACTTAATCGTTCTGGTGCATGCGCATATATATATATATATATATATATATATATATACGAATTTTCATAGTCGCCATATATATATAGAACGTTGGAATGTAACAACTCGCATTTTATTTAACCTAGAGATTCTTTCCATCGGAGTTTGGGAATGATGTGGACCGAACCAGCGCGGTGGAGCCGGCGAGATCAACGTTCGAAACCAAGGCACAAATCCGGCGAGCCGTGGAGGCAGAAGGGATCCCCTACACTTATGTCGCCTCCAACTGCTTTGGTGGATACTTTCTTCCCTCTTTGGTTCAGCCTGGAGCCACCACTCCTCCTAGAGACAAAGTCAGCATTTTAGGCGATGGAAATGTCAAAGGTCAGTCCACGTTAATTGACTAATTAATAGAATATATTACTAATGGAAAGTCCAAAATTTTTGTAGGTGCTGTTTAGAGCGGTTGGCTTTTTTTTCGGGGTGGATGGGTGGGGAAGGATACAAGAAGAGGACAGAATAGTTTTTTTTTTTTTTTTTTTCCAGGTCTTGGATTTTTCATTTTATAGGAGTCGAACTATCGTTGACTCAATGAAAAGTAGAGCTCTTTCATAACAGATTTTCCCCAAGCACAAGTGTCAAGCCCAAGATCTTACTTACGGGAAATAAGTGCTAAATCACTTGAACCAATCTGTGTTGCTAGTGTTGGTACAGAATAGCCATTTATAATTATATTAGTTGATCACCTTGATATATATGTTTAGTTAATTAATTAGCTTGATTATTGGTTAATTTATTAATCTAAATTTTCTTTTCAGCTGTTTTCAACAAAGAAGAGGACATAGCTACGTACACTATCAAAGCGGTGGATGATCCGAGAACCCTTAACAAGACACTCTACATTAGGCCTTATGCCAATACTTACTCTTTCAATGAGCTTGTCGCACTTTGGGAGAAAAAGATTGGCAAAACCCTTGAGAAAATCTATGTGCCTGAGGAGGAAATCCTCAAGCAGATCCAAGGTATATATATCTCATAATTACACATTTTTTCTATATATTTCGACTATTATTTTGGTTCAAATTTCAAACAAAATGAAATATATGTATATTGTTAATTTTGTTTGCAGAATCTGCCCTACCAGTCAATGCTATTTTGGCAATCAACCATGCTATTTTTGTAAAGGGAGACCAGACCAGCTTCGAGATAGAACCATCCTTTGGAGTGGAGGCTTCAGAGCTTTATCCCGATGTCAAATACACCACTGTGGATGAGTACCTTAGCCAATTTGTGTAGAGTTTTTTTTACATGGAAATTACTCAAGTTTATTACTAAATTTCTGAGTAAACTTGTTGCGTCTCTCAATCTGCTATTTTAATTACAAAAAAAGGAGAGGTAAAAGTGTATCCTGATGTTAGAGATTGCCTTTTGATGTTGAAAGTTGGATGTCATAAAATTAAAGTTTGATGTATGTTGATTTGCTGATATTGTGGGTTGTTTTTGGTGTTGCTAATAAAATCAATATAAATGATCCAGTCTTATTCAAGCTAAGATGCAATAATTTGTGATATAAGAACTCGACCTCTTATTGGACCAACAGTAATTCGACTTTAGTAAAATAAAAGATCCAAGACCTAAAAAAAAAGATGCGACAATTTGTATTATACTTCTACAATCTTTTTTATGCCATAAAATTAAGGTATTTAGAGCTACCTTTTTATTGAGTTCTCCATGTTCATCAACTATAAAGTTGTAATACAGAGAATAAAAATGGGGTGTATAAAAGGTTAGTTTTATTTTTGTCTTTTAGTTTAATAAATTCAACATACTAATTAACTTATTGACTGTACCAATAAAACATAAAGTAAATCAAGAGTTATCCATTAAAACCAAGAGTACATGAAAAATTGAGCATAAAAAGGGTTAGGAGTTAAGTGAATCACCTTTAATTTTTTAATCCTTTTTCATTTCTTCTCCTTCTTCCATTTCGTTTACTTCCCCTCTCTCCTAATATTTTCAATGACAGTGAAACAGACGTAATAGAATTAGGCTATTGTTTGTTTTGAGCTCCATCTTTGCCTTGATTTGTATTCAATCTCCTGCATATTAATTTAATAAAATGCATATATAGTTATAGATTTTGCAAGTTTATTTCATTTTTGTTTGAATTTATTAGAATTGTTGCTTGGTTCTAATTAAAGTTTACATTCAATTGTTTGGTATAAAGGGGTATTTGATAAACATCTTTTTGGAGAGTTTTTTAGACTAAAATTAGTTGGTTGACATAGTAAAAAAGTAAATTTAGATATTTGATAGAACAGTTTTTTGGAAGAATTTTTTGGGTCCAAAAAAGTTAATCTGAAAAGCTAATTCATGAGCTTTTTTGCAAGAGTTTTTTGAGAACTAATTTGTTTTATAACTTTAACAGAAATAGCTAATTTCACCAAACAAATTTTCCACAAGCAGCTAATATAAATAGTTAATTCAAACAGTTAGCAACTAATAGCTCATGTAAACAGCTAACAACTAACAGCTTATAGAAATAGCTAACAACTAATAGTTAATACAAATAGGTAACAGTTATTTGCCAAATAAGACAATAATGCATTGCCTCACATAAATTTTGCATACAAAGTGACAAATCTGCCCGTCTGCAAAATGTGAAAGAGGAGAAGAGAAGAAAAATGAGAGGACGTACATGCACGTGCTAGTTGTCAAAATACTAGCAACAGCACGAAAGAGCGCAATTATCATTGTACATCAATTAAAGGGCTAAAATCGTAATTATGTGTAACTGGCCCACTTTTAAAATACCCACTCTAGAGCCATCCATTACCCTTCAATTAAAACCCCATCTTTGTCACTTAATTTCTACCATTGCGAGTGTTCTGCTTCTGCCTTTCCTTGGACAAGAACTTCAGTGGCAATGGCAGCAGAGAAGAGCAAGATTCTGGTGATCGGAGGGACCGGTTACATCGGAAAATACATCGTTGAGGCGAGCGCTAAGGAGGGTCATCCCACCTTTGCACTCGTGCGCCAGCAGACCCTGTCTAACCCTGCCAAGACTACCATCATCGACAAGTTTAAGAATCTCGGAGTTATATTACTTCAGGTTTGTACCCGAGTAAATATTTATTTATTCGTATCAGCTTGCTCAATTGATAAAGTTTGTAAATATTAATATTAAAATGGATTATTGGACATGAATAATACACATTCAAATTTTAGACTTTGAACGCCAATAATTCGAATTTTAAGAATAGCTGCCAGTACTCTGAACTTTGAAATATTTATTTTCAATAATCTAGGGATCATTTTATATTATATTTTTTAAGCAATGCTAAATAATATTGCCCTAACAGGCTAACACAACATGGACAAATGAAATCTAAGGTGTACACATTCATTTTGAAGTCCAAATTACTTAAAAAAATATAATTTAAAATGATCTTTACAATCTTGAAAATACCCTAAAGTTCAAAATATGAGAAGTTATTTTTAAAGTTCAAATTATTGGTATCTAAATCCTTTAAAATTTAAACTATTCAAGTCTAACAACCCTGTCAAAGTTGAGGAATTAATAAATAAATTTTGTAGAATTAAACTTGTCTCCAAGGATAAGGTTTGTAAGTACCATGGTTAGGAATTTAGGATGTTCGTGGCTTGATTAGATTTCTTTCTTTTTTTTTTTCTTTTTAAGTTTTTCTTTTGCTAATATTTTGTGGCGTAGGGAGATTTGTACGATCATGAAGATTTGGTGGGGGCTCTAAAACAAGTTGATGTGGTGATCTCGACCGTTGGATTGTTACAGTTGGCGGATCAAGTTAATATCATTGCTGCCATCAAAGAAGCTGGTAATATTAAGGTATATTTTTCTTTGGATGAAATCTTGATTTAACTTCTTAGTGATGGAATCTGAAATAATGAATTTTGCAAATTGTCATAATTTTATGCTTGATATATACATGGTGCAAGCATGATATTGGCTTGCGAAGTACCTAGGTGGTAAATTTGAGATTCAAATGGTTGTTTGTTAAATAATTTTTTAGAGAGTTTTTTGGCTAAAAAGAATTTTTTGAATCAAAATTAGTTGTTTGACTTGGTCAGAAAGCTAATTTAGATATTTGATGAAAGTGTCTTTTGGAAAAGTTTTTTGGGTCTAAAAAGCTGACTTGAAAATACTAAATTTATGAGCTTTTTGAAAAAGTTTTTTTTAATTATTTAAAATTAGCCTTTTGTCTTAGAACTTTGTTAGGAATAACTAATTTTACAAACAGCTAATTTAAACGTGTGTTTAAAAAAGGACGCCCCGAGCGCACCTAGGTTCACAAAAGTCTAAAACACAACCTGTTGCGCCTTGCAAGTGATCAAGCTCAACCCATTCTAT